>ML682057.1:3428737-3555848 GCA_007922195.1 Podocnemis expansa | reverse complement strand
TGTGTGTGTGTGTGTGTGTGTGTGTGTGTGTGTGTGTGTGTGTGTGTGTTTTGATTTTTGATGTCAGTTTTGTGCCCATTTATTCTTCTGCGTAGGGACTGTCCTGTTTGTCCAATGTGTAAGGTGTTGGGGCATTTCTGGCACATGATGGCATAAATCACATTAGTGGATGAGCAGGTGAATGAGGCTTTGATGGAGTAGCTGGCTTCATTAGGTCCTATGATGGTGCCTTTTGTGCAGATATGTGGACAAAGTCGGCAGCATGGTTTGTTGCAGGGATATGTGCCTGCTTTAAAGTTTCTGTTGTTACGTCTGTAGTTGTTGGTGAGTAGCTGTTTAAGGTTTGGAGGGTGTCTGTAGGTGAGGACAGGTCTGTCTCCCAAGGCTAGAGAGAGCGAGCAGCCATCTTTTAAAATAGCTGTATGTCCTTAATGATCTGTTGTGGAGGTCTGACTTGAGGGTTGTCTATAGTGACCAGTGACATTCTATTACTTTCTTTTTTGGGCCTTTCTTGTCATAGTTGACTGTGGGGTACCGAACTGGCTTTGCCAACCTGTTTCTTTACTTCTCCAGGTGGGTACTGTAGTTTTAAGAAAGCTACATAGAGATCCTGAAGATGCCTGTCTCTGTCTGAGGGATCAGAGCAATGTGAAAGGCAGACACACCACCAGAACCCCAACCAGGTATATTCTATCTACTGCCTAAAATCCATAAAAAAGGAAATGCTGGATACCCCATCCTCTCAGGCATTGGCACTCTTACAGCAGGCTTATCTGGCTATGTGGAATCCCTCCTCAGACCCTATGCTATCAACATCTCTAGCTATCTTTGAGATACCACGGACTTCCTGAGGAAAATCCAATCCATTGGTGAGCTTCCTGAAAACACTATCTAGGCCACTATGTATGTAGAAGCTCTTTACACCAACATCCCACATAAGGATGGATTACAAGCTATTAGAAGAACCATCCCAGATGATGCCACAACATAGCTTGTGATTGAACTTTGTGAATTTGTGCTCACCTACAACCATTTCAGATTTGAGGATAATTTATACCTGCAAGTCAGTGGCACTGCTATGGGTACGTGCATGGCCCCACAACATGCCAACATTTTTATACTTCGAACAACATTTCCTCAAGTCTCATGTGAAAGCAACTCTCCTCTACTTAATGCTACACTGATGGCATCTACATCAGAGGCGGCGCTGGGGGAGGGGTGAGGGACCCAGGGCATGGGCCCAGCCCCCATCTGGAAGGCCCCACCCCCTGGCCAGGGATAGGGCTGGGGGGGGGGAGCCACGCCACCGCGGGCAGCTAGGCCGCAGTGCAGCCAGGCCAGAAGTGGCCACTGGAGGCCGGGCCTGCACCCACAGCCACGGGCAGCCAGGCCCCCTACGGCCCCTTCTGGCCCAGCCCTCCACCTGCCCCATCCCTGGCTGCGGCTGGCCGGGGATCAGGCCCCGGATCCGCGGCCCAATTGGGCTGGAGATCCAGGGCACTGGCGCTGGGTCCCGGGGTGCCCAGCACCAGCGACACCCCTGATCTACATCATCTGGACCCATGGAAAGGATGTTCTTGAAGATTTCCACAGAGATTTCAACAATTTTCACTCCACAATCAAACTGAGCCTGAATCATGCCACATAGGAGATCCACTTTCTGGACACTACAGTACAAATTAGGAATGGACACATCAACACCATTCTGTACTGAAAAGCTACTGATTGGTATAGTTATCTACATCCCTCGAGCTTCCATCCTAAACACACCACATGATCTATGGTCTACAGCCCTAAGATATAACCGCATTTGCTCTGATCCCTCAGACAGAGACAGACATCTTCAGGATCTCTATCAAGCTTTCTTAAAACTATAGTACTCATCTGGAGGAGTAAAAAAAACAGATTGACAAAGCCAGAAAGGTACCCCACAGTCAACTACTACAGGAAACGCCCAAAGAAGAAAGTAATAGAATGCCACTGGTCACCACATACAACCCTCAGGTCAGACCTCTACAACAGATCATTAAGGACATACAGCTATATTAAAAGATGGCCGCTCGTTCTCTCTAGCCTTGGGAGACAGATGTAGAGGAATTCTCAGTAAGCGGGGGCCACAAATTTAGTGAGGAGTGGAACTTTATTCTACACAGCTTGGGGCCCAAGGGCAAGTACCCATGAGCCCCGAGAATAGTGTACATTATTCTTATATAGTGACATATTACATCATATTACAAAGTATAAACTATTACTGAATAGCCAATTAAGTTCTGGATCCAGCCTTTTTGCACCAAAATTTCCCCAGTCACAACCCATTCTCTTTGACCTGACTTATGCCACATACCCTCCAATCATAATTCACCTGTGCTATAGATCTTTGGCCTAGTCGTTGAGCTGACCCAAATGGACTGACTTTCAGAAATCTGCAGACAAATCCAAACACTTTCTCTCTCTCCAAATTTCAGTACACTGTCATTGAAGCACGGCTCTCTACAGCTTCCTTATCAGCTAGTCGCTTCTACTGGCCCTCTTCCAAGCGCGCTAGTAAGACAGAGAAAATGCAGCTCTCCCCCCACTCAAGGCATGCTGAGCTATCCATCGTGTCTCAACACTGTTAGGCCTCAGCCCTGGAATTCCTCCACACAGACCTGTCCTCACCTACAGACAACCCCCGAACCTTAAACAGATAACTCACCCAACTACAGACCTAACAACAGAAACATTAAAGCAGGGATATATCCCTGCAGCAAACCACACTGTCAACTTTGTCGACATATCTGCACAAAGGACACCAACAAAGGACCTAATGAAGGCAGCTACTCCATCAAAGGCTCATTCACCTGCTCATAAACTAATATGATTTATGCCATCATGTGCCAGAAATGCCCTTGCACCTTATACCTTGGACAAACAGGACAGTCCCTATGCAGAAGAATAAGTGCACACAAAACTGACGACAGAAATCACAACACAAAAAAAAAACAAGTTCTGGAATAGAATTCCAAGGGGAGCTCTGAGGGTAAAAAACATAGATGGCTTGAAAACTGAGCTTGATAAATTTATGAAGGGGATGGGTATGATATGACAGCCTAGTCTGGCAATTGTCTGATTTTTGACTACAGGGGGTGGATACACCAGTGACCCGAGAAGGGATGTTTGATGGGGCTGATTCTGAGTTATTACAGAAAATTCTTTCTGGGCATCTCACTAGTGAGTCTTTCCCATATGCTCAGGGTTTAACTGATTACCACATTTGGGGGTGGCAAGGAATTTTCCCCCAGGGCAGATTGGCGAGTGCTCTGTTTTTTTGTTTTTTCCTCTCCTTCCTCTGTAGCATGGGATACAACTCACTTGCTAGTGGATTCTCTGTGACTTAAAATCTTTAAATCATTACTTGGGGACTTTAATAACTCAGTCATAGGTTAGAGATTTACTACAGGAGTGAGTGGATAAGGTTGTGTGGCCTGCATTGTACAGGAAGTCAGACTAGATAATCATATTGGTCCCTTGTGACTTTAGAGTCTATGAAAAAATCCACTTGAAGGGAGATTACTTAATCTAGCCAATATTGATTCTCTTTCTTTTTCTGTCCAGACTTTGGGACTCTTTAAAAACTTTCTCAGCTAAGGATACAGAGCAGTTAAGAGAAATGCAGATGCCCCAAATTCATCATAGTTACTCTGCAGTCTTAGCCCAATGTTGGGAATGCATACTTAGAAGAAGAAGATACTTAGGGCAGCATTAGAGTGCACTGAAATTTCCTGTACATTTCCACAGATACTCTCTCTGTAACAGTGCTGATCAACAAAATGGATCTATGAAGAATCAAACTTTGATAATTATTTCATGCAGAAGTACAAGAGAACCTGGTGCAGATCTCACATGGAGTAAGTAAGAATGGCAATTAGACAAAAATAACTCTTCACTTGGCAACCTGAGAACATTCATTTTCTGGAATCACTGAGATGTATTACCGTAAGAGTCCCACAATACTGTTTTAACAATCACTTTTCAAAGCAAAAGTATACTTCAAGGACAAGGAACAGTCAATTTTTTCCTGTTAACTGGTCCAGGTACACTTTTTTTTTTTTTTAACCTGAAGTTGAAATGACCACTTACCCAGCATACATTATACTTCAGTTATTTTGAAGTTCGGCACTCCACAAACAGTTGTCATTTCTGTTGTTGCTGCACCTTGCTCTTTGCTATTAATTTTTGATGAAATTCTTTACTGCACTTACCCCCACAAGACCATATCCACCACTTGAAGCACCACTTACACCTTTATTTGTGACTTAAAGGACTCTGTGGGCCCCATGCAATAGAATAGCTTTCATCCTTAGAAATAAGGTAAACATATTTTTGGAAAAGTGAGCCTCTGTTCTACAGTTGACTAGTGACAGACTTTCAGTTGTCTCACATGGGTAGGTAAAATATGGGAACCAACATAAAAGTATGCATATTTTGCAAAAATAAAGAAATAATTTCAAGAATACATAATGGTTGGTACATACTAGTAGCATCTACCATCAATTAATGTTCCAATAAATTAGCTGATAGAGGTTTCATTGATGTTCCTGTAGCTAACTTTGCCCTCTGCCCTTTGTTTCCTCATCTGTAAGACAGAGCTAATAGTACTTCCCTATTTTATGGCAGTATTGTGATGATAAATACACTAAAGATTGTGACGTGGTAGATAACACAGTGACAAGAGCCTAACTACTACTTAAGGTCTATCAATAGTTAGGGCTAGATTCAAGTGGGCATCGAGATACTGAGTGCTACCATGCCAAACTTTTAGGCACTTGCAAAATCAGTGGGATTCACAAAGCTGGAGTTAAGTGCCTAGGTTCCCCATAAAAATGAATGGGGTGAGATTGGCACTTCAGAATGGGATTTGTAAAGACAGCAGGCTAGGCAACTCCTTGCTTAAACTAACCATTTAAAGTATAATCTAGGAGGCTCTTAGTGTCAACTGACGAGGGACACAGAGGGGTTGCATAGGAGTTACAATAATCTCCTGGGTCTGGTATTTACTTCCTAATTCATCAAAAAGAGTGTCATATAAAACCTATGCCACACTGGTCATCGGTATCACGGTGAAATGCTCGCATGGATGTTATATAACATGTATATACATTGAAAATTACGTTTTTAAGGTATGTATCTAGCTACTGGTCCTAAGGAAAAGTGGAAAACAGGTTCTCTTTCTCTTAAGAAATGTTTATTTATTGATCTGTGTACATGTGAATTAAGTATTGTATTGCTCACAATGGGCTTCCACTCACCAGTCTGTACCGAGTGCTAATGGAGCATTATGCAAACTTCAAAGAAAGTAACAGGAAGAAATATGTGGTGGGATCATGGAGGGTAGGGTGGTGGAAGGAGGTTTATGTTGAAGTGAACATCAGGCTATTTTTTTGGTATACTTGTGGGACAAAAATAGACATCTTGGCATCCTTCGCTGAGGAAGTAAACAGACAGCAAGTTTACCAGTGAAAGAGTGGGCTCAGATAGGTCTGGCTGAAAATACTGGAGAGAACATTGAGTGACATATGCTTCTTTAGACAGGAGGACCATTTGTTAGTTGTTTAGTGTCCAGTCTAGAAAACATGTTATAATTTTGTTTTATATGTAACCATTTGTTTCCAGTATTATTACTCACTATCACAGGAATCTGTTCTTTGATAAACTTGTTTTCAATATAAAGATAACTAAGTCCTGTGTGTTTAGCAAAACTGTTTTCTAAGGTATAGACAAAAAAGTGATTTACTGTTTTATTGAAAGCAGAAGTCCTGGCAGTTCTGGACATATTCAGTGAATAAGGGTCTGGACATTAAAGAGAATGTTCAGAAGACTTCGGATTTAGTGTGTATCTATTACATACCTATACAGAGACACCAAGGCCTGAGGAGACTTGAAGGTGCTGCCAGTAGCCTGATAGTTTCAGCAAATCGCCCCACAGCTAGTACAGCCAAGATTTTCTCATGCTAAAGGAAGGTGGTGGCAAGATTTCTCTGGGGGAGCATGAAAGAGACATATAAGGTGAGGTGTGTATCCTAAGCCCCATTCCTATCCCAGAAACTGACCCTTAAAAGCAGGCTGCCTCTTTTGGGATTAGGTGCCTACATTGTTTTCGCAAGAAGCTGAGGGCGTGTAGTAAACACAAGGACATGCTCCCCCTTATCTCACAGCACAGTGGCTCAGACCCTCACCTAAGATATGCCACCAGTTCAGCTCCCTCCTACAGTTGCGAGCAGGAAGCAAAGGAGCAAGGGTAGGGAAGATGGCTTTGAACAGAGCTCTACAACCTCAAGATGAGTGCCCTAACCACTGGGCTATGGGATAATCTGATTATGGTGTTCTTTCAGTCTCCCCTGTTGAAGCTGTTGCACTATAGCTAAATAATGAAAGCCTCATTGGATAGAGAAAGAGCAAACAGCAAAATGACCATGTAGCCTGATAGTTAAGAGCAGTCATGTGGCAGACCCAGTGACCAGGTTCTCTGTTGCAATGACAGTAATTATTGGGCCACACTGCAACAGCTTCAACAGGAGAGATGGCCTACACTAAATCACAATCTCCTATGGCTCAGTGATCAGAGCACTCTCCTAAGAGGTGTGGGAAGACCTAAAGTCAAATCTTTTCTACTTCTCTGCCTCGGGATATGGAAATGAACCCAGCTCTCCCACATACCAGGCTACAGGTATGAAACTTGCAGCATCACCACTGCCACCTTCCCTTCTTGCTGGATTTTGAGTGGGACCTGCTCCAGCAGGCAGCCTCTGAGTATCTGTATCTGAACGGGCACCGAACACGAGAGAGGTGAGAATATCCATGGTGTGTAGATCACTTCGGAGGTTACTGGAAAATAGGTGTCCATATACCTAGAAAGATGCATCAGTGTGCATGGCCAGAAGCAGAAACACGGGAGCTGAGGAATTTTTTAACTGAAAACTTATGCATTAAGTGAGTTTAGACACTGACAAACAGTAGTAGTTTTGTGGACATTGGTGGAGCCTTAAACAGGGATTTAAATACCTAAGTCTGGGGTTCAGCTACTTAAGGATCTTCGTTGATCAGAACAAAGGACTTTCCTCTTTACCTGCAGGCCCCATGTAAAGACCAAGGTGTATTGTAGTCTTTACACTGCAGGAATGATGAAATGGTCCCTCTCTGCTGCCCTTTGGGCATATTGCACAAGTTTTAATCATTGAAGAATTTCCACAGTTATGAAGAAAAACCACAGCAGTTCTTGAGAATCTAGTTTCCAAAAGTAACTTTTGTATTCTGTTTGGTATTTATACTATCATCAGACTACTTCAGAAACATAAATGTTGAATTTGGGGATTACTGAACATGAAAACTCCCCAAAGTTTCACAATAACAAAAACTCCTAGACTAAATAATTTTGATTCACCATGGGAAAAGTAGATGTTTTACCCTTAACATTTTCGTTTTCTAATTTTGCAAGAATTTTCCCATACATAAGGTATTATTTTTTACAGTATAATTACTAAGAATTACAAGAGCTATAAGGCAAGGCACTTTTGTTTTGTTTTGTTTTATTTTATTTTGTTTTGTTAATAAAGATGAGTGATTTTGAATATATTACTTTTTGGTTGCCCAAACTGAGACATCTAAAATGGGCCTGATTTTCAGAGCGGGATGTGCTCACAAACCTTGAAGATCAGATCCCTTTAAAATATCTCAATTTGGACACCCAAAAAACCTAGACACCTCTCTTGGCCCTCCAGAACTTTCAAAATCAAGAAACACCAGTTCTTTGGAAAATCTTTGTCATAACTTGTATATCCATTGGCATAAAGTCATGTAACCAATATTTAATTTCACTGATGAGGCCTCAGCTATAAAAATCAGATCCAAAACTGGACTTCACCGTCACTTAAAAGTGGATTCAAGGTCTGGATCTGACCCCTTATAATCATACAGTAGGACTCAGCCAAAAAAATTCAAAGTAAATTCCAATCCCCCAGCATAAAACTTGGGGATGATTGAATCATCTCTGCTTATTTCCCCCTACAGTTTATTAGAACATTGTTAAACCCCTAAGGAATGAATGCAAATGGTCATTAATATTTTTTTCTTTTTTTGTTAAGATAGTTTATACAATGCTCAGGGAGTTAACATTTCATAGAACAGAAAGACAGAAGAGATCAATCAGATCACCCCCCTGTACAACTGTAACGTTAATAAGAAACACTAAAATAAAACTAAGCCAGATGTACAAAATAGGGCAAAACTAAAATAAAAATATAACTTGGTTAGACAGACAAAGAACAGTACATGAGAGAAAATTCAAACCAGCCTATTAATAAGGATAAGCAAACCAGCTGAGATGAAATAAGAACTGGTCTTATATTCTTGACTTGTTTCCCCAAGGCTTGAACTAAACCATTTTGAGGTTCAGGATGGTGTGTACACTTAGGGATAAAACTTAGGTGCCTAATTAACTCTTTAGACACTTCAGTCAAACACTGAGGCATCACTAACACTCAAAACCACTGCTCAGCTATTTCCCAAGCTTGTTGAAGCCTAAATTACCAACGCACTTGAGATTCTGCCACTTAGAATGTGCAAACCTTGACACCACATTCTGACACCACTGAGATGGAGGTTACTCACCTTCGTGCAGTAGTTGAAGTTCCTCGAGATGCGTGTCCTCGACATGCTCCACATGAGGTGTGCGCGCTCAGCCGCACCGTAGATCAGAGATTTGTTTAGCAGTGGCTCTAAGGGCGGGGGAGGAGGCGCTCGGAGGAGCCAGTGTCCTTTTCGCGCCACTGGTGATGCGTGCGCCTCTACTCCCCTGCCCCCGCCCCCGTCAGTTCCTCTCTACCACAGAGATCCTGTGATAAAATTAGAATACTCCAAAGTAGAGGGGAGGAGGGCGGGTAGTGGAGCATGTCGAGGACACATATCTTAAGGAACTTCGGTTACTGCACGAAGGTGAGTAACCTCCATTTCCTCATTGAGCAGTGTCCTCAACTGCTCCACTTGAGGTGAGTATTTAGCAGTTGTATCATGTGGAGACGGGTACTTTGAGATGTGAAACATGTGCAGTGTTAAGGACCGCTTGTCCGACAGCTATGTCTATACTGGAAAGTTGTTCTAATGCATAGGGTCTTGCAAATGTATCTGCTGAGGACCACGTGGCAGCTCTGCAGATGTCCAAAACTGGAACCTTCATAAGAAAGGCTACTGAAGATCCCATTGATCTAGTAGAGTGAGTACATATAGAATTGGGTGGTTGTATATCAGATGAGGTGTAGGCGATTCTGATACATGAGGAAATCTAACGTGAGAACCTTTGTTTTGAAATAGATTGTCCTTGAGACCGTTCAGCTGTAGAGACAAAAAGCCTGGGCGTCCTCCTGAAGGATCTCGTTCTGTCCAGGTAAAAGGCTAAGGCCCTCCTTACACCTCGGGTGTGCAGGGATAATTTCTAAGACCCATTTGTCCATTGTTACACTTGCCCATTGATGTATGAATAGGTGCAATCTGTTTTTGAAAGTTAGAGGTTGTAATGGTAGTTGATGCTGGTCTGAGAGGACATGGCTTGGCACTCCCTCGACTTGGGCATCAAAAGTGTTGTTTAAGGTTGGTTGTCTGTACATTTTGAGTGGGTTGGCTGTTCTGTCGTCTCCGATAGGATTGATGAAGTTTGTTCCTAGAGGTGTCCGCCCTCCTAATATGTTGACTTTGAGAGTATCTGTAGTTGGAATTTCACTGTTTATAATATTTCTTGTTCGAGGTCGGAGTATAAGTACCAAGGGTCCTGAGCATGGCCCTTGAATCTTTGAGGTTGTGCATCACCTCATTTGTTTATTCCCCAAACAGGTTTTCCTTATCAAAGGGAAGGTCTTCGATAGCAGTTTGCATGGCCTTCGGTAGGTCTGCAGTGTGGAGCCAAGAAGATCTTCTCATGACCACAGCAGTGCCGAGTGACCTAGCCACCACATCTGCAGAGTCCAGGGCTGCTTGCAATGCTATTCTGGCAATCAGCTGACCCCCTGAAATCAATGTATTGAATTGTTCTTGTTTATTATGTGGAATAAAATTTGCAAAATCTGAAAGCTTGGTGCATATTTCGTGATCGTAGTTGGATAGAAGAGCTGCGTAATTGGATATCCTGAGCTGTAGAACAGCTGATGTATAAACTTTATTTCCCAGAGTGTCCAATTTCCTGTCCTCTTTGGCACCCGGATTAGTTCTGGAGTATGATAGTCTGCTCCTTTGATTAGCTGCCTCTATGACGAGGGAGTTCAGCTGTGGATGGGTAAATAAAAATTCATTACCCTTAGGAAGAATGAAGTACTTTTTGTCTACTTTCTTGTTGGATGGGGCAGCCTGGCGTTGCTGGCGTTGACCATATGTTGTTAGCAGGCTCCATTATACCCTCCATCCATAGGTATAGCTAACTTATTGGACCCTGATGATTGGAGGATCCTATATAATTTGTGTTTGGTAGTTGGGCTGTCATGGAGTAAAATGTCCACGTTATCTGCTGCCCTTTTGAACAGGTCACGAAACTGTTTTAGATCATCATTTTTTTTCCTGTGCACTGTCCTTAGGAGACTCAGCCACTTTTTGTGGGATTCCAAGGGTATCAATTGGGGGTGTCCACACTCTGCTGCTGCATGGGGGCTGGCATCGGTTGTGGTATGGTTCCCCCTAATGGGTATATGTTAGTCATGGGCTGAGAACACACATCCATTATAATTTGGTGGTAAAGTCTGAAATGGAGGTTGGCATAACCAGGGGTAGGGCCATGGACAGGTTAAGCCCATATAATTTGTGGGTGCCCATGCAGTTTGTTGATTAGAAGGCCCAGGAGAGCCAGAGGCTGTGCTGTCAGCTGAAGAAGTCTGGTATGACAATTGGAAGAAAAGAGACAGACAGCTATCAGAAGAATCACTCTGGAACAATGGTGAAAAATTGGGGAGGAGTGTATTTGAAGATCCTCCACTGTCTCCAAATGTTTAGATTTATTCTTATATTTCTTTGACCATGTAGGCGCAGCCGGGTTTCCCTTAATTGGTGATCCCTGCTGTGGAGATAACGGTGCGTGTTGTCACTCTGTTGCACGCCTTCACCGAACTAGTAAAGGGCACTGGTGCAGGGAAAAAACTGCAGTGCCAGACCCGGTGCCAGGACAGGCGTTTGGCACAGCGCTGGGGTCTGCACCAGTGTCGGTGACGCTGATAGTAGTGGTGGTGCCGTTGTTGGCAGCGAGCCTGCTGCCGAGGTAATTGCTGGCGCCGGAGAGGGGAGCGCGGCTTTTGCTGCTGAGCTGCGTTCCCCATGGTGTCTCTGGGGGCGATCCTCTGTGCCGATTCTGAGGAACCCAAGGAACTGTGAAGCCTCAGGGTGTCCTGTTTATTAGCAGTAGCCCTGCTTTTCTTTGGGGGCACTGGGGATGAGGTGGCAGATCGACATTGTGCGCTCCCTCAGCAGTCTGAGGAGAGGCACCTGGATCTGAAGCAGGACGGAGAGAGCCCTCAAGAAGGAGCAGTTTCATCTTTCTCTCTCTGTCCTTCCTGGTCCTGCTAGTACGGTTTCGGCAATGCTGACACTTGTAAGCCAAGTGTCCCTCACCAAGGCACTTTATGCAGGCTTTGTGGCCGTCAGATGCCAGCACAGCGTCTTTCCATGAGAAGCAGCGCTTAAAGCCGGAGATGCTCGGCATCGTGCTGTGTGCCTGCTAGCAGTTTTTTTTTTAAAGTGTTTATTTTCTTCTTCTTTTCTTCTTCTTCATTTTTTTAAATACTCTATTTTGTATGTATTTATTTTTCTTTTTCAGGTTAGTTACGTCACTGTTGAAGAGCCACCACAAGCTCCGTCTGTGGCCAGAGGTGGTAGAAGAGGAACTGACGGGGGGGGCAGAGGAGTAGAGGCGCGTGCGTCACCAGTGGTGCGAAAAGGGACACCGGGTCCTCCGAGCGCATCCTCCCCCGCCCCTAGAGCCACTGCTAAACAAATCTACGGTGCGGCTGAGCACACACACCTCAAGTGGAGCAGTCGAGGACGCTGCTCGATGAGGAACTATTTGATACCCTAGTTCATGCCTAAGCTCCAGTGGGATTCTTGGACTAGGTATTTGCCAACCACCTCACTTAGATGGACTGCAATTGCATTGTGCACAAATTCGAGATGAGGAAGCACAAATCCTATCTGAATCTGAACTTATGCTAATGTAATGTTTTTGTTTAGGATAGTCTACCTTAATTTACACCTTTCTATTACCTGATTTTCCATCTACTGCCTCTCCTCTTACCTCTGCATACAAGCTAGAGGATTTTAGAGCTGTTTGTACTGTAAAATGACTGTGTGAATTTAAGTTGGTGTGGCTTACATACTGAAGGAAATGGAGGAAATGTCTAAGTTTGTACCAGTCTATCTCAGAAAGCTACCTAGGTAGGATACACATACCTTTTGCTTTTTGAAAGAACCTACAGCAAAGATTTGTTGGCTTACTTGGATTTACTTACTGAAATTAAATGAAAAAGAAATGGATATTTACAGTTATTTTTTTCAAATGAATGAACACAACAATCCTCTGCATCTGTCTTTCTCTCTCTTGTGTTTTAGTAGTTTGTTTTGCTTATTTCCAGTGAGTAAGTTGTCCTTTCCTTTATGGCTGTGTAACACAAGAATATCTGCAGGCATTGGCTTGCAGGTGGCTGGATGACATAGTGGGTTGATAATGGGATATAAACTCCATGCATAGGTCTCATTAATTCAGCCAAGATTCACAGTAATCAAGAGTTGCTACTTCGAAATAGCTACTGTCCAATGACCCACAAGAAATATGTTGGTAGTCTTCCTTCAGTTTCTAGGTGACATATTTCAAATACTATGGTCACTGCTTTTCTGGCACTCAGTAGAGAAGACAAGTATCGAGAACTGTGAAAACTTAGCAACCTTTTCATTCTTGAAAGTGTTCCCTTTAGAAAAGGAATAATCATACAAATAGGGTGCTCTGGGGAGGTTTACATTGCTGCTATATACAGTGGGCCAAATTCTCTGTTGTGAATGGGCAGATCTCCAGAGAAGGACATGTTACTGTGCCCATTTATATCAAGAGTTCAGCCCACAGTCATCAAATTGTGAGTCCTGCAACCATTTTTAAAAAGACATTTGCATTCATTTTCAGACACTTTCAAGATTAGCTGCATTAAACTGTAACTCTCTCACATGACCTGAAGGCAACAGTCAAGCATTTGGGAAACTGCCTGCTCTGCATCCAAGTTCATAAACTATGTTGTGCCCAAACCTGGGGGGGGGGGTGTTTGTGTGTTTTTTAAACTTGGCATATCGTTCATTCAAACTTTGACACACAGTATCTGTCCAGAAATATGAGCAGACTAATAAAATATTTCTTAGAAAAAGATTTTTCGAAACTAGTCAGTCATCCTTCATATTTTTGGCTGGCACTAGAATCCCCCAGTAAATAAGATTACAGAGGGTCTTCCAGCAGAAGTGACAGCTGGCAGCCTTGTCCCATTTTGCAAACCTTCAGAGTAAAACGAATGCCTAAACTTTTTAGTTGGAGGAGAAGTTGAGGTATAACTAGATGCTCTGAAAATTATAGTAATCTGTTGCTTTTGCTACCGGTGGTTTCTTGGCATAGTAAATAATGCTAACCAGTAAAAATGATCTTCCCCCAACCCCCACCCAAAAGTTACTTGTAAAAGAAAAACAATCAATTCAATTACTTGAGTGTAAAGAGAGAGAGAGAGAGAGTGTGTGTGTGTGTGTGTGTGTGTGTGTGTGTGTGTGTGTGTGTGTGTGTGTGTGTGTGTGTGTGTGTGTGTGTGTGTGTGTGTGTGTTACAGGACATTAGGCCATTTCTACACATACAGTGCTGCAGCAACTCAGTTTTACCAATTCAGCAATGCTGTTGCAGTGCATCAGGTGAAGATGCCTTTTTCACAGCTACGTCACTTTAGTGGCTTATAGTCAGCCTACAGTTAACCCATACACCAACATCTCTTGACCTCTCTGTTGCTCCCACCTGACAAGCCCCCAGTTTGTAACAGAAATTTTTATTACGTGACCTTATGTACATGACGTTGCACTTTTTAATATTGAATTTCATCCTATTTTCATCAGCCTAGTCTTTAAGGTCCTCCAGATCTTCCTGTGTAATTTTCCATTTCTCTTCTCTGTATTGATGATGCCCTCCCAACTTAATAGCACCAGCAAATGTCGTCATCTCATTCCTACTTTTTGTGCCAAGGTCATTAATAAAATGCTAAATAAGATTGGTCCAAAGTGATCCTTGAGGATCTCCACTAGTAACTTCCTTCCAGTCTGATAATTCCCCTTTCAGCACAACCCATCAATTTCTCCCCTTTAGACAATTCCTTGTTCAACTTACAAAGCTACTCTTGATCCCCATCTTCCCTAATTTATCTAATGATTTCTTATGTTGTACCATGTTGAATGCTTTGCTGAAGTCCAAGAAATTAGACCTACTGCATTTCCTTTACCTAAAAACAAACAAACAACTAACTAATTAACTAACTAAATAAATTTATTTCTCAACAAAGGAAACTAGGTTAGTTTGGCGTGATCTACCTTGGGAAAACCCATGAGGCATTGCAAGGCCTTTAACACTTACCTCTATTAATTTAATTATATTTTCCCTCCCAATTTAAAAAAAACCTCTCACCTTAATGGAATTTCCCTCTGTCTGCATAATGTGCTAACTTTAAAAGAAAACCCACACTGATTAATTCCAATATTTCAGGGCAAGTTTCAGGTATCTATGGACACAAAACTTTTGGTTCCAGTGAAAATTAGAAAACTGAGGGGGGCAAATGAGGACACAGTGATTAGAAGAGCCACCAACTTCAATCACCTTGGAATTGTCTGTAAATCAAAGACCAAACTGATGGCGGCCATTAACACCGTCCAGAATAACAATATTTTCACTAACAGAAGCTGGTCCAATACAAGACATCATCTTACCCCCATTATCATATTTCTAATACCCCTCTTAGCAGTTCTGCCATTTAAAAATGGTGATACCCTGACTGACTCTCAGGCAGAAGGAAAATAATGATGGTAAGGAGAAATGAAGGAGCACACCAAATCCCTGGTACATGGTAAAGTGGAGAAATAATTCAGGAGGTCTAATTAGGAACAAACATAGTCCCTGGCTTTGGAATTAAATGAGGGGCAATTATATGGAAAGAAGACAACATGGGATGGGAGGGTGACACACCTAGAGCTTGAGGGAGGGAAGGGTGTAGATTGATGTAAAAGCCCATGGAGCATGTAGTGAGCTTGGCATATGGGAACAAAGTTTATGACCCTCTATTATTGTTCTACAATAATTTTTTTCTCATCTGTCTTGAAGTTTGATCAACAATGGCATGTCATTTCATTGCAGCTTCTTTGAAACGTGTTCTTTTTTTAAAACGGCATTTATAACAGATATCACTTTAACTCCTATAGCAACAGTGCACTCACTAGACTGATGTTTATTTTTTTTCCCTCCACTATGGCAGAATGTCACAGTCACAAACCTATGCTAAGCAGAAGTGACTGGTGACCAAAAACAAGTAATTCCACATACATTCATTTACTCCCTGAGACTGAATGAAGAAAGTTATTTGGGACAACACAAATTATGTTCCCCTAAACTAAAACAATTTGGGCTGTTCCCCTTCTCAACACTTTTTGGGTGTGTATGTGTGTAAATTCCATCCCTATTCCCCTGAAAATGAATAGTGGTCTTCCCTTCATTATGCTTCTTACCCCTCTGCTACACCTCACCAAGTCAGTGTCTCCATCTGCTCTCTCTTTCAATCCCCATTCCCAAACTCCCAGCCCCACTTTCACCTGCCTTTGATAGAGTCCAGCAGCTCACTTCCTCCCCAGTCAGAGGCCTTTGCTCACCTTGCAATCACTGGCTAGTCACTCTTGATTTGTGCAGCTCTCCTGCTCACCCCCACTCCCACCCCCACCAGCCATGGCTGCTGCTCTTGAGGTGGGGAGCAGCTCTGCAGTGAGTGTGGCTTTCATATTCTTTGAGGTTGTTCTAATTGTGCCCTAATGGAGCCATGGAATGGCAGCCTTTGAGCATGTGCAGCTCTCAACTCTTCCCTCTATTTTCAATTGGCAGAGACCTTCTCCAAGGCTACACCTGTCCAGTTGGAGCAAGAGGTACAATTCCCAGATCAAGTAGACCGATTAGCTCTCATTGAGCCAGGGCGCTAAAAATAATGGTATGGCCATAGTAGCATAGGTTCAAACCTGTCCAGACACCTTGGGGGCATGCTAAGAGAGGTACTTCTTGTCCCTGCCCATGCTACCACTGGTACGAGTTTGATGAGAGCTAGTGTAAGTTTTTCTACTCAGTCTAGGAATTGCACCCCTAGCTCCAAGTGTACACATGCACAAAACCTAAATGACTAGACCTCCACCAACTCCATTTGGCCTCTCCTCTGGCCTTGCTCAGTGGTGCTGCATTGAATGGCTATAGTCTCAGACCTCCTGATAGTCTCCAACTTTATGAGGTAGTCCTGCTTTAACACACCTGGCCCCTGCCCTCCTCTGAAGAGTTGGCTAGGCTTGACTCCCTGTTCCAGGTGGTGTAACCCAGCTCCTTGTGCAAAGGCTGATATCACAACTCACTCAAATCTGGCCCAGCTGCCTCCCTCTCCATCCACCCTTCATCAGGGAGGTCAGACCAAGCCCAGGTGATGCTGCATCCTTGTAATCCAGGAACTGGGTTGTAATACACTAAGCGGGAGCCCAGCCAGCCCTGTGCAAAAGTAGCAGCAGTGCTGCCATTGAGGAAGTGTGCAGTGGCCTCATAGTGCAACACTAGCCTCTTCAAATGTTGGGAGATATGTAATCTGCTACCTATCCTCCTCTCCCTGACTGTCTCACTGATGCTGTCTATTGAGCTCCAGAAATAAAGAAATAAAATGGATCTACTACTTGGGGTTTAGCCCAACCCTTCATTATCAGTTATGATAGGTGCCAAACCCAAAAAGCAGTTGAAAAACTCAGTGTTGCCAGCTCTCACAGCTTTATTTTTAGTCTCACAGCGGTGGGTTTTTTTTGAAGCACTAGTTCCTGTAGTCACATTACATAAGAATATAAGAGTTTTTAAAGAAAAATAAAGGGGTAAAATAGATTTCTAGCACTTGCTGTTGTGAAGAAAGGATCGAAAATTGTAACCCTGAGCTTTCAAAAGTGAGGTCAATAGAAAGCACCCCACATTTATTTTTTTTTAAAGTGTCACAATTTTTAAAAGCTCTTTTGTGTGTGGGGGGCAGGCTGGCTTGATTTTTCAAGTCCAGTAATACTAGAAGTCCAACATCTACTTTTGAGCTTCTAAATGGGCCACTGGTACAATCCGCTATATTGAAATTATTCCGGTTCAGATTTAATTGCGAGTCACCCGTCATTTACTCCACCTCTTCCTCTCTGAAAATAGCTGGCCTGATCCTGCAGCTCTCTTTCAATAATTCTTGCTCATGCAGAAAGTCTTGGCGACTTTGCTCATAAAAGTAATAAATTTGCCCCAAGGCCCCAGTCAGTTGTTGCAAAGAAACTAGCATGTAAGTAGTATTTCTGTCCAATTATAAGCACAATTTTGAAATCTAGTCTTAAGTCCAGTAAAGTCTGTATTTATTTGCTGAATCATACTTGCTTAACTTGGTAGATTAACTATTTTTGCTACTTCTAAATGAAATAAAAATGTTAAGCAAATGTGTTTTTTCCTGTGGTTTGGAAGCACTGACCAATTACATTAGTTTTAACTAGGACGACTGATGATAACATGGAAGTCACCTGTATCCGACCCATCATCCATTTGCTATGACCATGTTTGAAGAACGCCATAATCGCAGGTCGATCTCAAGCCACTTATCTCTGTTGCGAGCAATCTGCTTCTACTTCTGTCCAAAAACTTTTACCATCAGATCTGCTCATCTCATTCACGGCCAACCAAGAGGCCATTTACAGTCACAGTGAATCCAATGAGTAAGTCGAGATCAGTATCAGTATCATATCATAGGGCTGGAAGGGACCTCATGAGATCATCGAGTCCAACCCCCTGGGAATTGAACCCAGGACCTTCTGCATGTTAAGCAGAGGTATTAGCCAGAGATGTCCACCTGTTGTTGTAAAGGCAGACAACATGTCCCGCCCATCGTTTTTTAGCTTTGTAGATATATTCAATGACGTCTTTCACTTTCGTCCATTGACACAGTTCCTGGTTTGTTATGTGGTCTCTATGTAAATTCTACACATCCTTCTTTCCATTGCCCGTTGAGTTAAAATGGGTATAAGGAACATTAAGAACATGTACCATACTATAATAGTACAGTAAAAATGTTAGTTTTCTCTTGCATATACATTTAATCTGTAACGGATAAATACCTTGAAAGAATATTTGATCATTATATGCGCACATGGTAATTTTCTTATCCATTAACATAACCATTTATCAAACGTTAATCTCTTCTCAAGTAAAAATCTCTAGTTCACAGACCCTATTTGACTAAGTACTTAGGCATGTGCCATTTGACTTCAGTGGAGCTTACCTGGCCTTCTTAAATACTCAGGCTTTCCTGAATTGTAGTCTTCATCATCTCCCTGATAGTAATCTAAAATAAATCAAAAGTGAAACATGCACTACTTTCCCCACACAACTGTCTTAACACTCTGAACTACTGGATGTTTGCAGGCCCAATTCCACCCTCTAGTTTGTATCCATGAAAGAGTAGGCAGAATCAGATCCTCTATCTTTAGACACCTTCAGGTAACTGAGGTATCAGCACTGTGATTTTATTTCAGTGAAAATATTTCAAGGAAGGATAGAATGATAAATGGGATTATGATCTTTTGGAGGCAAGTCTGATAACACATATCCATCTTACCTACAGATCTCCACAAAATGATACAGCCTAAATTAGCTATTACAACTCAAGAAAGATCTTGGAGTCTTCATAGATTGTGCTTTGAAAACAGCTGCTCAGTGAGGAACTGGCCATCAAGAAAGCTAATAGATTGTTAAGGACCATTAGGAACGGGCTAAGTAATAATATGGAAAATATCATAATGCCACTATATTAGATCAATGCTACATCCACATTTGGAATACTATGTGTAGTTCTGGTCACGCTATCTCAAAAAAGATCCATTAGAGTGGGGGGGGGGGAGTGCTGAGGATGACGATAAAAATGATTTGGGGCATGGAATAGCTTTGATATGAGGAGAAATTAAAAAGACTGGAAAAGCTCATCTGAGAAGAGACAACTATGAGAGGCATATGATTGTGAACGGCAATAAGGAAGCATTATTTACCCCTTCATAGAACACAAGAACCAAGGGGCAAACTTGATTAAATTAACAGGAAGTGGGCTAAAAACAAACATGTAATGCACAGACAATCTATGGAAATCATTGTCAGGGATGTTGTGAAGGCTAAAAGTAAACTAAAAAAAGAATTATTTAAATTCAAGGAGGATGGGCCAATCGGTGGCTATTAGACAAGATTGTCAGGGGCTCAAGCCCATGTTCTGGATGTCCCTAAACGTCTGACTTCCAGGAGTTGGGACTGGACAATAGAGGATTGATAGATCACTTGATAATTACCCTAATTCTGTTCATTCCTTCTGATGCATTTGGTATTAGCCACAAGTGTAAGATATGATCCTGGTTCAGATAGACCATTGATCTGACCCACTATGGCCTCTCATGTTTTTCTGTTCTTAAAACAATTTTGACACATTAGCATGTAAACTGTTTGTACCAGGGACTCTTTCCTGCTATGGATTTATTAAACAGCATATAGCTAAATGGAACATAAATTGATTCAATTTTATGTTTCTTTGTTTCACAATTTGCCATGATTTATATTGTCTGTCTTAATGAGCAATGGTCATATAGTTAATTGTAAACAGTGGAAAGGTGAAAAAGATTTATTCAGAATATGTAAATATTTATTTTTGGGAAGTAAATATTCAGGCAGAATGAAGGCAGCATTAGAGAGGTAGTCAAAACACAGCCAAACTTAAGTGTGTGGGGGGAGGAGGCATATTTCTACTTTTCTTTGGTTTTATTTCTTGAAAGTCTCCCAGAATATTGCCTTTTTTTTTAATCCACACTTTGGTAAATGAAACTTTATACAAATCTTAATTTTTAAAAGTCAGGCTCATGAGCAAAAAAGGTTTTTATTAAACCACAAATGATCTCTCATAACATGTAATGACTTGGGATTTATTTAAGAAAGATAGGCAAGGATTTGGGTTTTTTGTTTGCTTTTTTATTATTGTGGAGCTTTCAGAAATCACAACATTTGTAGTTGGAGGAACTTTAAATAGATACTATAGATTTTATTTGGCAATAAATTGATTTAAGGAATCAATCATCTAATTTCTATCTAAACTTAAACTAGCACAGCAATATTTCTCTCTCTCTTTTTTTTTCAATTAAATGACTTATACTTTTATGAGATTAGATGGTACTTTCAGCATACAGTCCATAATAAGAAATGCTGTGAAGATACTTTACATCAAGTTGAAGTCAGTCATGCAAGGAAAAGAAAGTCATTTGTAATATCTGTTTAAAGGCTGTAGTGTACTGCCCCGCCACTGCCATCCAGTGCTGCTAACCAGTGCATGGCAGTGGTAAAAAGGCAGGAGAAACAGCAGGCATGGCTGAGCTTACTCCTTATCTCTTTCCACACAGCTATTCACAGGGGGAAGCATTCTGAGCCCCAGAGCTGGAAGTGTGTCTGACCCTTGAGTAAAGCACAAGGATTAGGGGGCAGTTTATTCCTTACTACGTACCTGCACAGCTGTGTATAAAGAGAGCATACTCTAGCCCTGTTAATCAAATATCTAACCTGCATTTAAACATAGTATGGCATAGCAATAGTTTCTCTCCTCTTTTCCAGCTGTATAGAGTAGAATCAAATACATAGCTTGAGTGCAAATACAGTAACACTATTGAACATTAGGTTCTGGAAGAGTTATAAAGAGGAATTTTTACAAAGTACTTCAAGGATTCTAGAAGAATTATAAATTAAATGTGATTTTACAATATTCCTGCATGTTCTATATTTGAAGAGTAGTATATGCTTTGTGTACTCTACAAGCAAAAGAATTATCTGAAAGTCATTAATGTTTTTATATGCTCACAGTTTAAATATTATATATACACAACAATGACTGTTACATTCATGGTGAATTCTGATGCAAAATTCCATAACTGACCTAGAAAACTGCAACCCATTTTGGATGAATACACACCAGTGTCATAGACATTTATCTAGTAGCACAATCAGTGATGGGCTATTAGAAAAACACAATAAATAAAGAAAAACCTAATTTTGTATCAGCAATTTAGTGGCTCTGTGCCAGGAAAAATAATGGAGCAAATAATTAAGGAATCAATTTGCAAACATCTAGATGAGAATAAAGTATTAAGTGATAGTCAGCATGGATTTGTCAAGAACAAGTCATATCAGACTAACCTGATGGCTTTCTATGACAGGGTAATATGCCTTGTGGATAGAAGGGAAGTGGTAGATGTAGTATATCTAAATTTTAAGTGAGGCTTTTGATATGGTTTTGCATCACATTCTCATTAACAAATTAGGGAAGTACAATCTAGATCAGGGTGGGTAACATTTTGGTTAGAGGGCCACGATGTATGTATGGCCACTCATAGCAGGCCATGGGGCAGTGGGCAGGGAGTGGAGGAGCAGGCCTTGAAGAGGAATGACCACATTACCTATGTGGTGGAAGAGGGTGGGGCTAGGAGGGGGAGTTTGGGGAGAAAGGGTGGAGCTGGGAAGGTGAGCAGCAGAGGTCTGTGGCACTAGAGGGCCCTGGAAAGCAAAAGCTGATAAGAGTTGATCAGCTGTTACTGCTCTCCTGGTACCACAGGGAAGAGGTGGAACTCAAAGCAGGAGCAGTGCTGCACTGATCAGCAGAGTTCAAGAGCTCAGCTGATCAGTGCTGTAGTTCTCTTGCTCTGAGCCCCACTCCTTCCAGCAGCAGCCAGAGCCAGAAGCAGACCAACAGCTGATCAGTTCTTACTGAGCTCCAGACAGGGGAAGGGATTGGGCCTGGAGGGAAGAGTGGTACCTTGTTCCACCCGGGCTCTATTGGGCCCACATGGTAGGAATGGGTAGGTCCAGGGCTCAACTGGCAGGTTGAATTAAAGGCTCCTGGGGACCAGATCCATACTACGGGCTGAAGTTTGCCTCCTCTGATTTACATGGAGCTGCTATTAGATGGGTGCATAGCTGGTTGGATATCTGCTCCCAGAGATTATTTATCAATGGTTCAGAGTCATGTTGGAAGGGTGTAACAAATGGGGTACCACAGGGATCAGTTCTGGGTGGTTCTGTTCAATATTTTCATCAATAATTATTTTAGATAATGACATACAGAGCCCACTTATAAAGTATGCAGATGATACCAAACTTGGTGGGGTTACAAGTGCTTTGAAAGATAAGATCTCAGTTCAGAGGGATTTGGACAAACAGGTAAAATGGTCTGAAGTAAACAGAATGAAATTCATAAAGACTATTGCAAAATATTCCACTTAGGAAAGAACAATCCATTGCACATATACAAAATAAGCAATGACTGCCTAGGAAAAAGTGCTTCAGAAAGGTACCTCTGTGTCATAGTGTGCAACAAGCTAAATATGAGTCAACAGTGTAAAACAGTTGCCAAAAAAGAAAGACAAACATTACTCTGGGATATATTAGCAGGAACATTGTAAGATAGACATGAGAAGTAATTCTCCAGCTCTAGTCTGCAATGATTAGGTCTTGATTGGAATACTGTGTCCAATTCTGTGTGCCTCACTTCAGGAAAGATGTGGACAGATTAGATGAAGTCCAGAGAAGAGCAACAAAAATGATTAAAGGTCTATAATACTTGACTTATGAGGGAAAATTGAAAGAACTGTGTTTGTTTAGTCTGGAAAAGAGGAGACTGAAGGGATGTGATAACAGTTTTCAAGTACCTAAAAGGCTGTTACAAGAAGGAGGGAGTAAAATTATTCTTCTTAATCACTGATGACAGGTCAAGAAGCAATAGGCTTAAATTATAGCAAGGAAAGGTTTAGGTTGGACAGTAGAAAAAACTTCCTGTCAGGATGATTAGCCACTAGAAGAAGATGCCTAGGGAGATTGTGGAATCTCCATCACTAGAAATTCTTAAGAGCAGGTTAGACAAATACCTGTCAGGGATGCTTTAAGATGGTAGTTGGTCCTGCCATGACTGCAGGGGACTGGACTTGATGACCTCTCATGGTCCCTTTCAGTTCTATGATGCTATATGATTCTGTGATTTTCTATACCAAATATTTTCAGAGCAATGATGTAACCCTGAATATTTTAGTACTATCTAAAAAGAAAGAAACAACATCTGCAATAACAACTGCAATATACTGAGCATTTCCATAATTTTAAGGGAAGAAGAATCTGTAAATTAAAAAGAACCTGAAATACTCTAGAACATGAACACACCCACAATCACCTCACTCTACTCCAAAGCCTTTAAATCATTCTCTGACCTTGTATTCACTCACCTTGAAGTCCCTGAAGTCAGTGGAATTATGCTGATTAAACCCTGACAGAAAAGTCAGGGAGGAACTCAATGAGAGAATTCTTTGAATGTCTTTTCCTCTCTAGTTCACCATGTATTTCACCATGGGGGAAAGGTAGAGAGGAAAGGGAGGTACTCTGGTACCATATCTATGGCAGGATATAGAATAAAATCTGGAGACTTAAATAATCTCTTTAAGATATCTGGTCAACCACACTGATAAACAAAATAATTTTATGTACTCATATACATGCCCCTCATCCTTAATGAACATGCTTATTAACTCAAGTGTTTGATTCTCACACTCCTTGCCATTTACATAGAAGATGATATATCCAATAGTTGCTCTAATTTGTTACAAAAAAATAGAATGAAGGCATAATAGAAATATTCTGAACAACTGCACCTACTACTTTTGAACACTTTTAATATGCTCATCTGTTGTTCTCATAGCCAGAGAGATGCACCACGTAAGCTATGTTTTCCTGGGGTTTATGTAGTAATAATTTTATTAATTTATTATGTAAGAGACAGTACTCTCAGAAGAGATAGTTGTTGTTTCTTTCTTTTTTTTTTTTTTTTTTGGATTGCTGTAGCACTTACAAGCCTCTATCAAGATTGGGGCTCCATTTTATTAAGTAATGTAAAAAGAGTAAGAAACAACCCAGGCTCAAAGAGGTCACTCTCACAGTTAAGGGCAACTTCATCTGTATTCCCCCATCAATGGTCCAACAAGGGTATCCAGTCTTAGTCTTCTGACTTTGCAGATCTTTTGCCTCTTAGGCAAAGATAGGTCTCCCCTTGTCTGCTCTATGAATTCTGCAGCAAAATCAGTCTACTTAATGAGGCCTGCTTTCCTTTTCTCCCCAGAGGCACTAAACAATAATTTCCATGGTTAAGCAACCACATTTTTTCTAAGCAAGCACATTTATTATTAAGCTAAAGATTTACAAAGAAAACATATTACAACAATAAAACCTACACACATACTTCTGAGCTTATCAGAAATCACCCCAACTCCAACAAGGCCCTTGGTCTATGAATGGTCCTTTAGGCCCCACCATAGGTTTTTTTCAGTGTCAGAACTTCATAACAATTTTAAGTTCCAGACTACCACAAAGCCTGGGCCAAGTCCTTTCAACCTTTCCCAGGAATGATTGCCCCTCTAGCCAACAGACAGTTCTGTCCATTTGTTAAACTAGAAAGAACGTCCCAAGTCAGTTTTACCTCAGCTTGTTTAACAAAAACCCTCTTGTCTGTTGATCCCTTGAGAATCCAGTTTAAACCAGTATGTGCAAGTATCTCAGAGGGTTTTGGTAGCCCTCTGGAGGTGTTACAACATGAATGCATTTGCTTACCCACCTTGAACTACTTTTGGTACTTGGTTGGGTGTGGTCCTGCTCGCCCATGGAATTATACAGAATCTCTGATCCACAATAATATATCAGCTTAATTCAATAAGGCTTGTTTGAATATTCAAGAAATACTAGACATCTGTCACACTTACAACCTAACGAGGCGATGGGTGATAGAACGAAAAGATAATTATTCCCGTTTAGCAGGTGGGGGACTGAGGCAGAAAGAGACCAAAAGAGATCAGCCTTGCTCAAAATCACACTATTTGTAGTACCATGAGGACAAGAATACAGATTTCTCGTGCCTTAACCACAAGATGAACTTACTAATGGGAATTTTGCCTAAGGGTTTAAGATAATTTCTAGCTAGATTATTAATGAATATAATTACTTTGATTTTTAAAAGGGGGGAGGGGAAGAATGGGAAGGAAGACATCTAGGTTACTCCTCACTTCTGCTCTTACTTTTTTACTGTGCTTATCCTTTTGGGCTGATCCTGCTATCTGTCACTCAAGTGAATGGAAAAGTAGGAGAACTGGTTTGAGAAAAGTACAGATTACAATGAGTTTTCCTTAAAATTCTAAAATTTAAAATTCAGTTACCACAGCAACACCCCAAGGTCTCTACCAAGTTGAGTTTTGCAGAGATGTCACATTCCTTGTCTCGCACACCCATAAGTCATTATCATAACCCTTTAGTTCATTGTATTGACAGTTTCCTTGACATAATTACACTTCATGCCTTTCTTAAAAGTGAAAACCAAAAAACAAATATAGCAACAGCTATGTAATCAGAGTACTAGATTCTAAGGTGGACTTGGTGAAATAAAGAGTTTGAAATACAATATCTTGTGATTTTAGAATTGCTGTTATGATAAGATGCCTCAAACCAAAAATAAATGCTTTCTGTTCAGTTTGATAGCAAGTTATAGATACCCTATACAAATGTCTCAACTTGTTACCTTATTATCTTTCTTTGACCTACTTTGGAATTTGACCCATCTTTCATCTACGGCTACCAGTGGTTGATATGCAAGTGACCTAAAAAGGGAGGGTAGAAGGGGTGGGATCTGAGCTATCACGCAGCATTGTTTCTTGGGTGACTGGCTGTTGAGACTTGCCCACATGCTCAGGGTTTAAACTGATTGCCATATTTGGAGTCAGAGAGGAATTTTCTCTCAGGGCAGATTGGCTAGGGCTCTGGGGGTTTTTCGCTTTCCTCTGTAGCATTGTGCATGGCTCACCTACCAGTTAATTCTCTGTATCTTAAAGTCCTGATTTGAGAACTCACATAACCCAGTCATAGTTTAGAGGCTTATTGCTGGAGTGGATGGGTGAGGTCTTGAGGCCTGCATTGTGCAGGAGGTCAGACTAGATGATCATACTGGTCCCTTCTGAACTCAGAGTCTGAGAGTCAGGTGTAAAAATGAAGTGACTGGTATTGTACACAGCCTGCCATTATAAAAATAGTCATGTCATGCACAAGCATGCATATGTATTCTTTGTAGAGGGTGTGACCCAAATATTCCTGTCTACAAGCATAATTGCTGTAATAGAGTGGTTACTCTCTGTGCTGCTGCCTTCATAAAGCCTTCTGTGTATGTATTAATACAAAATACAGGGAAAGTGTCACACGTGCACACACTATGTATATAGTGTCCTGTATATGTTTCTATAGTGTCAAGATTCTATATTTATGAAGGAAATAACATTCGGTAATGAAAGTAAGGAGACACCCACTTTGTATAGCATTTGGATAACACTGGAATCAAGACAGATCTGATGTGAACGGTCCATTGCTCTTTCTGAATTGAACAGTAGCTTATAAAACTATAGGAAAGAAATTAGGTTTCAAGGTATAATGTATCTTTTTGTTCTTTGTTGCTGTACTCTCATCCATGCATTCATACCACCATAGGCAATGACCTTATCCACTATCACAAGCTAATAAGAAACTGGTGAGTATTTTAGATGGGAGTATTGGTGACTCAGTTCTTTTCCATCCACTACTAAGTTGATGATCCAACAATGTGCTGTGAAAAATGTGCGGCCTTTTGGTTGAGACCATAAACAGAGATCATTGTTTAGATAGTGAGGCTTTTCACAAGTCTATGAATATTGAGTCTAGTGCTATCGCCAAAGTTCCAATATGGGTATTACATGCTGCCTACTTAAACTATCCATAGAGTTTCAAACACATGGGTATTCTTCCTTTTCTGTCCTAAACTCATGTAGTGCAGGAACGCAAAAGTAACATTTCCCTCCAGGGAGTAGTTAAAACTGACTCTTACATAGCATGCCTAGATATCACAGTGATTCAAACCTCATACATGCCTAGACAAAGGGATATTTGCAAAATTTGTTGGGATCCTTCTGGGCAATAAATGCTATGTTAAATTTAAGATTGCTACCATTATCATACCTTTTTGAAATGTTTTGCCAGTAAGGTAACATCAGTTCTAATCATAGAGGCAAATATTTGCTACACCACATGTTGGAAAAGCAAAGGTAAACTTAATGACGACTCTGCTTATAAGAATCTTTGCCTTACCAATGTAAACACAGGACTGAATTCTCCTTGAATCATTTAAGGGTTCCATGGAGACCTTGTTAAAATAGGACTATTAGAAATTGATACATATCCCAGGCCAAATTTGACAGCCTTAAGTGCATCCATCTAGTTTTGAGACTTTCAATACTTCTGATCTCTTCACATGCCTAAATCATCTAACTGTGCATTCTTTCACCTTCTCTCTAATTGCTACCACCCTCACTCTTCTCCTAATTCATTCTTTCTGAATATGGTCCACCTTTGGAACTCCAGCCATTCATCTTAATATTTTCATATTCACTGAATTCAAGATCTGCTCCTAACTCTTGATCAGTAGCCTCAGTAGCCAGCATTAGGAGTCTTTTGTTTCAAGGTGGGCATATGTCATGGATTGCCAAATTCACTGACCACCCCCCACCCCAAACACACCTTCATCTTAGGTAGAATCCAGAACACCACCACAGAGTAGAAGCTCTGCACACTGCACACCAGTCTTGCAGACCAGTGGTTCCCAATCTCTTCCTTGCCATGGCACACCTTGACACCTTTATTTATTTTGAGGCACACCACCATATAATCTTCAAATAAACTCAAATATTCATAAGCAATCCAGAACTCTTCATCTAATTTTTCAAAAAACTCTGTGGAACACCTGACAATGTGTGATGGCACACCTGTGCGCCAAGGCACACTGGTTGTGAAACACTGTTGTAGACAGAATGGGAAGATGTGGGAGCTTTACAAGCCACACTAACTGTAAAAGAGCTGAATGTGGCTCATAGGCCAGGATTTGGCCACCCTGATATTTAACCCTGCACGGCATGAGTGTAAGCAAGTAAATAGCTTCCACCTCTTCATTTGCTCGTGGTTTTTTTGTTTGTTTTTGTTTTGGATTTTTTTGGCTTCTTTAAACTTCCCAAAATCCTACTTTTGGAACATCACCAAGTTGCAAACATTTTTTTCATTTCCTTCATGAGGTCTTGAACTTTCTCATTCCACCACCAGATCTCCACAGGGGCAAGACACTTACTTTTGTTTCACTAAGCAGTCTTGCTGCACATTTTTAAATTTTCCTTGCAATACAATTCTACCATCAATTCATATTTTTTCCTTAAACCTTAAAAACTTCTTAAAAGAGATCTTCATCATCACTTGTTTTAAACTCCTTTCTCACTTCCTTAAGCTTCCGTGACTTGGCTTTCTGAGCCATTAATTCTGAAACATTTTTTCTTCCATAGGTGACATGTATCCATACTCAAAAACCAGCACTCTATGTTGCGGTGTTATGCTATCTATCCCCTTGGTTTATCAAGAAGAAATCTATCTGAGCTCACACTCTCCCAGCCTTAAGTGTAATCAAATGTTTTCCTTCTTAGTGGATGACCACTAAATCATGTCAGGATATACTATAAAATAATTTTCCCTTCCTGTTTATATGTCTCCAGCTATCATGGTACCATTTGAAGTATTTCCCATACTCACCACATGACTACCAAAACTGGCATCCATGATGACTCTCATCCTTTGCAGCTTGCTGTACCACATTACCCAATTTTCCCCTCAAACCTCTTTCTCTTGTTCATCATACCCCCTTTGGGGTGGCACATATAAAATTTAGAGGGCCATTTTCAAAAGCTAATGTTGCTAGCTTTATCCTGTCATTTATCCTATCCACAGCCATTGCACACTCCCCTCATCACTTTTTCTACAACTATACCACATCCATTTTTCTTATTTAACATGCCATAGTATAGTAGTTTATAGCCTTCAATGATAGCTCTTTCCTTTGTCCCTTTCTGTATGGTGTCTTGAAAGCAGACAATCTGTACTTTCCCTTTCTTCAATGCCTGAAACAGCCATTCACTTTTTCCAATTAATGTCCCAATATTTCAAAACACCATTCGTATCTTCGGAAATATCTTATAAGCTTAATTCATATTTATATGGGATATCTTACATAAAAAGCCCTAGAGAAAAGGAATATAAATATGGCTATGGAAAGAGACTTACCAAACTAACAATTACTTAAAAAAAAAATCTGCCTCTACAAAAGCACTGAACTGCAGTGGTTGGTGTGCAGCATTAATTCTTGAGAGAGAGAGACTTGAAGGGTGACTCACTTTAGCTACACAGAGCTAACCAGATTTCAAAATCTTCTTCTGTTAATAAAGTCAGCACTCACAACAAAGTGCTCCAACATGTTTGATAATGTGATATTTTTCCAGTTATGTTCATGTCTGTTATGCTTTAGGTTTGGATCAGTGCCCATGTCACTTTTTCATATTCTCTTATCTAGGTTCAGCAGCGAAAAGGTGGGAGAGATGTTAAAGTTCATTTTGTGGCTATAATTTTGGCCTTTATATGTAGAAGGAGCAAGTTTGGGTGGCTTTTGCTTCTTTGGTACAAACTATAAAAATTATTTTTCAACTCTGAAAAGTACTCAAATAACATATCTTTTCAAATGTTACTGCAGAAGGAGTAGGAACTTTTTCAAAACCAAATTCAAACCAAAATCTTTTACATTTTGAAGGAACTACATGAATTGTGAATCTTTGTGTTTTCCATCTACAGTTTGAGAAAATTAGACAGGTCACAGTATTGCTTTTATTATTTCATGCATTTATAAAGGTCCTGTTGTAGTACAAATTATATGGCTTAGATTAAAAGCAAATAACATTTTCCAATATTGTGGCATTACTAGCTAGATCTGGCTTAAGAACTGATCTTGACATCCAGGCTTCAGACAAACATAAAATAGACTACAGTCATTTCTGCAGATGTAGAGAGTAATAGCAGATGTGGCCCATTTCCCTTCTATACAGTATGTATTTCAATGTATTCAGTGTAGGTTTAATTTAACTCCTATTAACATGAATGGAAGTTGTTTCCTTGACTTTAATGGGAGATTGTTCAGGCCCTGAGTTCTTTGCAAAGTTTTAAGTCCCACTTTCAAATGAAACTTAGGCACTTGGGAGCCACCATATCATTTGAAATCAGTGTGATTAATGCTGCTAAGTGCCTAAATCACTTTTGAAAATTATACCTTTAAGGATGAATCCACTGTCTGTGTCTTTGCCTAGGGCCAAAACATTTGGCCCTAGGAACTGAATCTTGTGAGCATTTTAACCTTTGGGCAATTCCATGTTCTGTCTCCCAGGGGCCTTGATCCATCTCCCATTGTCTTAAATCAGATCAGTCTGTTAAATAGCTAACAAAATAAAAGTAGACTAAGTACTTAAATAAGCACAATGAGTTTTAAGGTTATGCTCAAAAGGATCTGCCAGCTGGATTTTTAAGAGCTGATTTTCAGGGACAGATGCAAGACTTTAAACAACTACCTAGAAGTATTCTCATATGGTTTCAGTGAGAACTACATTAGAAATCTTTTTCTAACTTTAAAATACAAATATTTTAAAGTGGTACTGAAAATTCTGACACCCAAATTTGATCCCAATAACCAATGGACTAAAAATATATCCACGCTCAGTAAAATACCCAAAAGTATTTTCCTGTTGCTGTACCAGTCTTATTACCTCTGTTACAGAAAGGAAAGCCCCACCAGGCAGCAGAGAAGAAAAACAAACAATTAAGAGCTTGATTCTTCTTTCAACCTACATTACTTCCTGTCTTTCATCAGCTATTTATTTAATTCGCTAACAGTGTGTGTCTGTTTTCTTTTCTTGATAATATATTAAATATAGGAGACATTTTATGACAGTTGTACAATTAATTGCTTTTGAAACTAAACACTGGGTACTTGAGTCTGGCTGTAGACAGGCAATGTAAATCTGTACATTTGGAACAACTTAGGCATCGCAAACAGGCTCCAAGCTAACTGATGATCTGCTCATACTTTCTAATTTAGACTGTTATATTCATTTCAATATTTTCTCTGTTTTATGAAGTATTTTATTTACATTGCATTTCAACATTATTAAATGAAACAGCATCCATTTCTGTGAAAAAATTCACCACTGCAACCTTCCATCCCAATTTCAGAATTCTGTGCAGGACAGAAATCCTGTTTTCCAACCAGCTCTTCTCACCACCATCATTTGAAGGAATTATGGACTAAAATGACAGATGTGCTTAGGCTCCCAGTGGCCAATTTAGATGCCTATATACCAGAACTAGGCCCCACAGTGAATCAAAAAAAAATCCTATTAAGCTGCCACCAAAACTTATAGGTGCCTTAACTCTCTCTCAGTGCCTAAGAGCTGGTCTCCTGTCAGTAAAATGTTGATGCGAGAGTTACTTAAAATAACTTGGAGTCCTATAGCACTTAGTCTTTAAAAGTGCCACAGGACTCCTTGCTTGTTTTGCTGAACTACTCCTTTGGCACATGCACTGCTTTGAGTTGAGGGGATGGGCCTCCATTTTACCCAGCACAACTCCCGTTGCCGGGGTGATGTTAGAGATAGGCTTCCCGATCGACTGAGCCACAATCAGTGAAAACTAGCCCTAAGTGAAAGTTTTGCAGCAAAAGTTCCCCAGGTGCCTAAGTTCATCTCTAATCACTCAGGTGGAAGTTGTAAGGTCAACCCTGAACCTATCTTCCCTGGCTTCTTGCAAAATGGCATAAGCTCAAAATCCCGTAAGAGAATTTTAAAGTTGTGAATCCTGTTAGAGGGATATGCTTTCCTGAAGCACACATTTAGGCCCTAACTCCCTGAGAGGGGAATGCCTTCAGCCCCTCCCCTTGACATCTCCCACTACTTAGCTTAGGCAAGGAGCTGCCTAACATGTTGGCTTTTGTTAACCCCAGTTCTGTGACACCTATCTCTGCTCATTCATTATATACAAGTAGCCGAAGCACCAGCTCAACCTTTGTGAACCCCAGTGATTATATGTGCATAAAAGTCAGGAGTGGTAATGCCGAATGTCATCACATGCAAGTCCCATGATTGATCTGACCTGCCTATATATTGATCTTAGGGTACTTCTACATTGCAATAAAGAACTGAAGCACCAAGTCTCAAAGTCTGGGTCAGTTGACTCAGGTTTGCAGAGCTCTTCCCGCAAGACTAAATGCCTGAGCCCAAATGTCTCCACTGCAGTTTTATAGCTCCAGAGTTCAGGTCCTAGTTAGCTGATCTGGGCCAGAAATGGCTTGCTGTGGTCTTTTACCACAGTGTAGATGTACCATTAAGCACTAATATGGCCTCTATCATCATAGTATCTGAGCATCTCATAATGTTTAATATATTTATCCTCACAATACCACTGTCACATGGTAGTAGTACTGGTAACCCCATTTCATAGATGAGGAACTGAAGCACAGAGAAACAAACTGATCATTACAACTTTTATCCTGAAAAGAATAAGAGGTGTCATGAGAACCAGGAAACATCCAAAAATGGCACATTTTGACCAAGTGTATTCAAACTGAATCGAACACATACATTAACTATATGTTATTAGCTGAAAGAGTCAAATCTGGAATAATATAGTGAGCACAAATTCCAGAAGTACTGCTGTAGAATTGCCTGTATTTGTGAATCCATTTACCTCAGCAGCCAAAAGGGAATTCTATGGATAGAGATTTTGGCAACTCTTTGGACCATATGTATTCAGTCATGGATGATGAGATTTCAAGTGGACTGAATTTTTCCATAATCAGCTTATTTCCCCTCTTTGTGACATTGCTAGAAATCATTATCAAGAATTGCATCAAACATTATAATAGTGACTCTTAGTGATTTTAAACTTTCTGCATTAATGTATCACATGCAGTCACAGAACCTGTCATCCAATTTTACCAAATCATTAAGTATCAGAACTAACATGAAGCACATTTAAACAATGCACCTCCCAGTTCTCAACTACACTAATATTTTGAAAAAAGTACAAGGTTTCTCTCATTTGGGGTCCAGATCTCTCATTAGAGGTACTGACAAAACTCCCATTGACCTTAATGTCGTAGGTCCAGACTGATGGTGACTGGAAGTCAAAACAAGGCCTGACCTACAAGCTACTGAACATCCTTACATCACGCTGTATTACAGTCCCAGTCACTTTCCTTGTTAAGCAGCACAAAATTGATTCATAAGGAAATTTATTAGTCCTCTAAATGCAGGAGCTCTTTATATATGGCTGATGCAGACCACACAGTCCAGATCTTTGGACACTTTTCACCCTTCCTCAACAGGCAGAAGCCTGAATTTCAGTACAATCTGAAATTGAAAGGAAGGTCAAACACATGCATCAGTTAGGTGGCACCAGTATGTGGGATTGTGCTTGGGTTTCATTTTTCCAACAAGATTGCCTTGATCTAGTATGAAACGATGAGCCAAAAGTAAGCTAGTACAGTATTGTCTTCTTGAATCTGCAAACAGCCTGACAAAATAGTTCAGAGATACATGAATTGTTCAATGAGCTGCTAACACTGAATCCTAGGGCCACAATGTAAGCATCAACATTGCTAACAATTTCATTTAAATTATTTTAGCAGAAATGGCTAGCTAATATATTTCTACTATATTCTCAACTGCCACTCATTGCCAAGAGCGTTGCTGCCCCTTTCTTATCTGTTACACCTCCAGGTTCCCCTTGTGACAACTAAGACAGTATTATAGTTATGTGTTGTCAGTACACAAATCTGTGGAATAGTGAGAACTGAAGATGTGGTGACACCATAAAAGAAGTAAAACACAACATTAAAAATAAATACATTGATACTCATTTTCATTCTTTACTTGTTTTAAAATTTCTGTTTTTAAAATAGCCGTTGCAGAATTTGCTGTTCACCATATAGCCACACTACAGAAGCCGGGGTTCCTCCTAAAGAATTTTAGGCCAGCTTGCACTAGGATATACAAAGCCTGGAATCCATGTTCATAAAAAGGTGTCTTTCCCCTACACAGACACATGCACACTTAGAAATAAAGTATAAATAACAAATCTTGTGTCTTTACAGTCAAGCAATATCTGGGGACTATTTGTCACACTCTCATACCGTGGAACAGTGGATTCACCATTGGTGCAACCCCTTGTGACTGGGTGTGCCATACCAGGCTCTCCTCATCAAGTGTTGCTCTGCAGACAGCTGGTCCAATTCTGCCTCCTATGATTGGCCTCCAGTCAGGTCATATTTTATTTTCACCCATTCTGGGGTATCAGCATCATAAATGGAGAGTGTTTCACCATCCAACATAGCACTGGTCATTGATAATGACATCTTTCAGCTCTCCAGGGCTTTGTTGTTTTTTTTTTGTTTTGTTTTGTTTCATTTTCCTCCTCTGACAGAGTAGTCAGCTCACAGCTTCTCCCTGGAGACTTTTAACCAACTTGAAAGCGAAACACAAACCACAGCAAAGTAATTTTTGTTCCTTTCCTGACATTCAAGATTACCTCTCTGGAGTCTTGTCCCTAGTCTGTAGCTTGCAATCCTGTTTACTACCAAGGTCATTTGTCAGTTGGTTTTATCTCAGGCCTACTTGAGAAGTGTCTTGTACCAATGCTGCTCTCTCTCCTTGAGGCGCATTCTCTCAAAGCTCCTTGTCAGTGGATCATCCTTCTGGGTATCTTCCCTCAAAGTCCAGGTCCTGCCATTTCTTCAGGTTTCACTACCAGTCCCTCTCTTTCCCTGATGACTTCTCAGTATTTTTCCAGGTTCCACATTCAAAGAGTGACTCCTGAGTTCCTTTTTCTCTCTCCCTATGCAGGCTCCTTCTAATCTGTGCTTCCTTTCGTTACAGGAATCACCTACCTCTTCTCCAACCATACTTACACTAATTAAGCATGGTTCACCCTCCAGGCATAGTCAAGTAGCATAACTGGTTTCTCAGGGCCATCTTACACTTTTCTTTGTCCATGTGGGGTACTGTTCTTACCCACGCATGCTCATACTCATGGTTTTGAAGTCCAGCGCTTCACTTCCTCCTGTATCTACTTTGGATTTAATATAGGCAGAGTGGAAGAAACAAAATTAAAGCAAAGCAAAACACATTTGACGTGACAACTATATTTGTTTTTCTTTAATTTGTGTTTGATCAGAAGCGCAGTATACAAGATAGAAAACAGATGTGGCCAAACTGCGGCTCGCGAGCCGCATGCAGCTCTTTAAAGAAAAATTGTGGCTCCCGGGAGAGCACAGGAGGGAAGGGTGGCATGGTGGGAGGCAGTGGTGAGAAATTTGCAGTGGTCGGGGACAGCTGAGAGGCGGGGGCAGGGTGAGAGCCAGCAGCGGAGGGGCAGGCTTGGGAGAGCTTCAGGAAAAAGCAGCATGATTAGAGCCAGGTGAGGGGCAGCCCTGGGAGACCCTGCAGGGAAAAAGCAGCCTGGAAAAAGTAGGGAAGGGAGGGGAGGGGCGGGGCTGCATTGAGAGAGCCCACAGGGGAGGGGCGGCATCATGAGAGCCAGCAGGGAAAGACAAGCACTCAGAGCAAGTAACTGCCAGATTCTACAGTTTACCCCCACAATATTAATTTCTACCCTTCTTCTCTGTGTGCATAATGATACAGTCTTTAATTGCATCAGTGCATGATTTTTTAAATACTTTTCTTTTTGATATTGTTTTCTGGGTAAATATTTTTAAAACTGGCAACAGAAATTGATCAAGAACAAGTCTACAATGAACTACAGATAAGTGATCATTAGTAATTTAAACCTGAAAGGCAATTGTAAATTAATTTTCTTTTTTAAAAATCACCTGGCATTTCCAGATATTGTAATATAATTGAAAATTATTTCTCTTGTATTTCTATTTTCAGAATTAAATAAGAATCATCAGAAATGACTGAAAATTGACACAAGTGTTACATCCAAAACCACTGACTACTGTCAAAAGGTTATTAAAAAAACCCTCTATTTAAAGAATGTTACAAGTACTTATTATGGATCATGGTTCATTTTCAGCATGCAAAATGATTTAGACTTAAGATAGACCACCACTACTGAAAACTGGCTTTAAAAAAAAATTCCTTAAGTCCATTGAACAAGTGTGCCTGAGACATCAATATGTCATCTGTTTGCAGAAGGAACTGCTAGCACATTTATTTTATAAGAAAATTATAATTAATATAACTAAGTCAATTACCAAGATAATTTACATTCACTGCAAAGTTCAATAGCAGCACTAAACTTCTATTGATTAAACAGCATTCAACATGCATTAATTCTTTTTGTTGTATAGTCAAAATCTATTTATATTTAAGTGCAGTCTTCATGAATGATTCTATGGGTATCTGAGCCCATTAGATGAGAGTAATTGTTGTGAAGGGCTGAGATGGAAAATTGTGTTGTAAACTTTCTGAAAAAAAAAAATCTCTCACCACAAAGATTTTACTTTGTATTATAAAAACCAAATATTGATATTTAGAATTTATAGAGGGCCTGACCCCAAACTGAATAAACTCAATGAGATTTTTTCCATAGTATCTTCTGTGCATGGACTCCAAAGCACTTACTGAAACAGGCTCTGATCTTGCACTTTCTGTCTCCATAAATTCTCATTGATCTGTTGTGATTCTGAACAGTTAGTTGAAAAGGTGTCCCCGTGTGCATCTCTTCACAGGATTAAGATGAAAGCAGTATTTTTCCTTACTATTACTCTCATTTTAAAATTAATTCTGTCTGAGTCCTCAGACCTTTTGTTTTCACTGTCCATGAGTATTTTAGTGAACAAGTTTACTGGCAGAAATATTGGCAGGGAAGTGGAGGCAAGTTAGGTGCTGGGATGGGGTGGGAGGCAGAAGTGTGGCATGGTTGGGGAGAGCAGAGAAGCAGCAGCATGGCAAGAGATGGCAGGGAAGCCTCAAAGGGGGATTGGGGGAAAGAAGTGTAGTGTGACATGGTCAGAGAAGCCATAGCATATTTAGATTTTCTCATAGGCCTTAATGCAGTGTACTCATTGTTAAAATAAAATCATGTTTTACAAGTCCTAAACATGATGTGAAATACTAAGAAATGAAAATACAAAGGAGAAAACTATAAAACTGAACATAGATTACTTTCAATTTTTGGCACAACTTACTGCTGTGAAGCATCATATTCCACAATGAAATTCAAAACATTGTGCAATACTTAGAGATCAGCATCTCAGAGAGCTTTTACCTGCTGCACTGACAAGTTACTGCCACAAGCCTGTAGTGTTCTACATCTAGCAACAGCTAAATTTTTACTGTATAGGCCTATTTTCATGGTAATCTTAAATAATTATTAGAATCTGACATTAGTGGCTCAATATTTGCCCCATTTTTATGATAAAATTAAAGTGCGCAATGAATTTTAAGCTTAGTAATTTTGTGGTAGGTAAAGATGTGGTTATATGCCTCAGTGCGGCTCTCAAAGGTTTAATAATTGACTTGTGCAGCTCTTGAGTTCCGCAAGTTTGGCCACCACTGATATAAAGCATTTGCAGTGATCTGCTGGAATATGCTCTTGTTAAAATTCTGCTGCCACACTGAAAGAGGTGTTGAGGTGATGGAGTCTCTCTCTCTGGATTCTGCTAAGTCATCCTGTCAGAGACAAACTTCCTGTGCTTCAAAAAAAATATTTCTGAAGGCTGCTTTTATTTTATTTTTTAAATGGACTAGGCTGGGCAACTGGCAACTATTTAAAAAAAAACAACAACCTTACAGTCTTTAGGTAGAATGCTGGGCACCTGAATCTCCAAAGAGTTACTACACTTAACTGTGACATCTTATAAATCTTTTCGGTACATTTTTCAAGAAAAAAATATCTCCACCTCAAGCAAAATGCAAGTTAATAAAAAGACATTTTGCAATGTGGTGCTGTCTTCTTCCTCAATCATGGGCATATCTAATTTTTTTTATTTGACTGGAAATATAAATTCATGTATTCCTGAATCCTACTCTGCTCTTCTCTGGGAACATGAACACATCCCAACATCACAGGGTTTATCACAGACAAAGAGATGCAACTGATGCAGTCAGTTTTTAAAAAATGAACAGCATGCTGCCAGTGTACCATTTAAAGCAGGGCTCTCAAACTCAAATCACCTAGAGGGCTGCGCGAGGACTAGGATATTGGCCCAAGGGCCACACCACTGACACCTTTTCATACAATGATGCGGAAGTACACTAAAAAATGAAGAGTAATATAGTATGCTAATAAAAGTAAATTTATTAACTTTTTTGAAACTGTAACATGAAGTCTGTGCTAATTTTGACAGTCTTTCCAAAGCCAAAACACACGTTTCCTTTTAGCATTATTTCCATTTAAGATAGCAAAATCATCAAAAAGACAAAGGGTAAACAAACACACTTAAAATTTTACATTATAGATCACTGGTTCCCAATCTTTTTTTGTTTCAGGGCAAAAAATATACTTTTTCAAACCCTCAAGAAACACCGGTTAATTTAATTCAAATTACATTAAAATTTAATTTATTGAATTCAAATTAATGTTAATTGAAATAAATTAATTACAGTTTGATTTATTAAAATTAAATTAATTTTAATTGTAATTAAGTTTTAATAAAGGTTTTAGTTTTTTAAATAAAATTAAATTGTTTTAGAAGACTTTTGGTTTTTTTCCTTTTAAAAAGGAGGGGGTGGCGGTGGGGGAAACACCCCCCACACCCGCTCAAATTTGGCCATGGTGGGGTTGGCAGAGGGAGAAACACAACCCACCTGCCTGAATTTAGTTGCGCTGGGGTCGGCAGAGGGGGAACAACCCCCCCACCTGCCTGCTCACTTGAATTTGGCTGCAGTGGGGCCAGCAGAGGAAAAACATCCCCTTCCCACCAAAATTTAGCAGTTCTGGGGCAGGTGGACGAAAAAAACCCCTCCCTCTTGAGGGAAAACACACCCTGCCTGTGCTGGGACCAGCAGCGGGAAAGCCTTGAGGGCTATGCTGTGGCTAGTGGTGGGGCTTTCTGGTGCTCCCCCAGAATGGATGCCCCATGAACCCTCCCCACACACTCAGGCCTCCCTCCTTTAAGGGCCCCCCAACACACAGCTGAGCTTTCTCTGGATGGCTCAGCCTGCTTCAGCTGCTGCATGTGACTGGGGCAGCTCCCAGGCAGCAGTTTGGCTCCTTCCCGTCAGTGGCTGATGCCGCGGAAAGAAGTGATGCAGCTTGGTCAGCAGAGAGACTCGTCATTTACCCCAAGGGTTGAAAAAGGTGGGAGCCCCAGGATTCTGGGGCTTACCAAGGGCTGCAGGAGGCAGCTCTGCGGCCCATGTGTTTGAGACCCCTAATTTAAAGGAATCACTTGACCATTGATCAGCAGGAATCCCAGGGGCTGCAATTCAATACAGGTAGACACATACTGGGAAATTATGTGAATGGGATGAGATGGGTCTGCTTTGGATGAACATTCAGATGAACAATTTATCTTGAAATAAAGATGGGGCAGAAGATGAATGTACATGGACCAGATTTTCAACTGCTCCAAATGGACATCAATCCATTGACCTTCAGGGAGTTATCCCAATTTACACTAAGGATCTGACACAAAGAATTTATTTATCTACATATTTATTTTAAGTGAGGCTAGACTTCCCTGTCCACATGGTCTATGTTTATGGCTTATAGTCTTATTATTTTTCATCATACACTAACATATTGGAACATAATAAGCTGAACTAGACTAACAGAGCTACCCCTTTGGATGTTGTAACGTGTTTGTCATTGATCTTTGACAATGTATTTTTAAATATTTTCCTAGCATCTATCAGTGCTAGTGATGTGGCGGAAAGCCAACTGAATGAATATCCCAGAGACAAGATGTGATACTGGTAGGCTGCCTGGGTAAAGCATCCAAAGAATAGGGTCAGAGATTATATGCAAATCTTGATGGCAGGGAGGCACAATGTAAAGGTTTTGGGGAACATGATCAGCCCACTTAACACCACTGTGCTGAGGAAGAGCAGTAAAGCCAGGAGCATCAGGGCAACAGCAAGTGAGTACCTAAGGGAGCATCTCATGGCTATGTCTACACTGGCAAGGTAGTTTGAATTAAGGAGATTTAATTCAAACTAACTTCGCCCCTGTCTACACTAGCCTTGCATTAGTTCAAACTAAGAAATTCCTTAATTCAAACTAACAAAAGTTTAGTTCGAAGAAGTAACTACTGCCAGTTAGTTTGAACTAAGCACGTAGTTTGATTGTTAGTTTGAACTAGGTACAGTGGAGACTAGGACTAATCCTTAGTCTGAACTTAAGTTTGAATTAAGGGCAGTTAGTTCGAATTATCAAAGTGGACAAATTCCAACTACCATTAGTTTGAACTAGTCCACTTTGTTAATTCAAACTAACCTTGAGCTTATTAGTTCAAACTAACAAATTTGAACTAACTTTCTAAAGTATAGACATAGCCATGGTGTCCTGGCTTTGCAGGGAGGAACAGGCTAATGGGGGCAACACGAGCTGTTGCCAGGCTCCTCTGAGTGAGAGGCAAGAACATATCATGGGTGTAATTCAGAACTGTGCCATCCTCCCTGCACGAGGAATGCCTGGCTGTGTAGAGATAGCCTGACTCAAGAAACAGGGCAGGGAAGGCTGCCAAGCAGCCAGAGAGGGCCCTGAGGCTCCCGCCAACTTCCCATCTGCCTTTTCCTGGCAAGGGGTGACTGTTTTCAAACTTTGGCATGAGCCCCACAATTTGAAAGCCACTATGCTAAATGGAAGGCAAAAATACAAGAGGGTGACATGATCCCCCAACACATCACCTATGAATATGGTGATGCTGGTGTCTAGTTCCAGGGTTGATGGGGTTACCTACAACTTGTCAATTAACTTCACAATGTAGGAATCCTATCAGCCCCCCCAATTATTCTTAAATCCATTTTACAGATCTGTAAGCCTAGAGAACAACAATGCAATAAGTGTTTGATTGGATTACTGCATTACTGTAGGCATATGCTGTGAAACTGAGTTGAGATCCAAAGTTTCAGAGCAGTCATATTAAGATAGTGAATCATTAGGACATAATAGGTCTCTGCTTAGTTACAGCTACTTCAGATGTTTGTTCAAAATGGAACACATAAAGGGACTATCAGTCCTAGGTCTTGTTATATTAAATATCTTCACCAATTATTTAGATAATGGCATAGAGAGTACTCCTACAAATTTTGTGAATATCATCAAGCCAGGAGAAGTTGAAAGTGCTTTGGAGTATAGGATTAAAATTAAAAATAATTTGAACAAACTGGAGAAATGTCTGAAGTAAATGTGATGAAATTCAATATGGACAAATGCAAAGTACACCACTTAGGAAGGAACAATCTGTTGCACACATACAAAATAGGAAATGACTGTTTCAGAAAGAGTACTGCAGAAAGGGATCTGGGGTTAATAGTGGCTCATAAACCAAGTATGAGTCAACTGTGTAACTCTCTTAAAAAAAAAAAGCAGCCATTATTCTGGGATGCATTAGCAAGAGCATTGTAAGCAAGACATGAGAAGTAATTCTTCAACTCTGTCCTGATCTGAGTAGGTCTCAGTTGGAGTACTGTGTCCAGTTATGGGAACCACAGTTCAGGAAAGATGTGAACAGATTGGAGAAAATCCAGAGAAGAGTGACAAAAATTATTAAAGGGCTAATAAATATGACCTATGAGGGAGACTGAAAAAAGAAAAAAAAAAGGGGGGGTTTAGTCTGGAGACCGAGTGGGGACGTCATAGCTTTCAAGTACCTAAAAGATTGTTACAAGGAGGATGGAGAAAAATTAATCTTCTGACAATAGAACAAGAAGCAATGGGCTTAAATTGCTGAAAGAGAGGTTTTGTTTGGACACTAGGAAAGACTTCCTAACTGTTAGGGTATTTAAGCACTCAAATAAATTGCCTTGGGAGATTGTGGAATCTCCATTGCTGGAGATTTTTAAGAGTAAATTAAACAAATATGTGTCAGGGCTGGTCTCTAGGTAATGCTCAGCCCTATCATAAGTGAAGGGGACTGGACTAGATGACCTCTCAATGTTCCTTTCAGTCTAGTGATTCTATGACTATGTTTATCTCAGTGCCTCCCATTTCAGCAACATAAGCACAAGATTTTGCCCTAATGTACATGAAATATACATGCTTCCTTGAAATGAGTATTTAATGTCCTTTTGTAGGTTGTTGTCTTAAAGGGAACTCAGGGAGTGAAGTTCACAGTGAAGCTACCCCAGCTAGCACATTTTCTGTCACGTCACTTTCTACAGAACTTGGTTACCACAGCAGATGTTCCAAAGTAATAGCTAGGTTGATTGAGACACTGCAAATTACAAATTTGACCTATACCGCATCTGTTTTATACACTGAAAAGTCTGTGTTAGCTAGTGACAATGTTCCTATTGAAACCAATAGTTTTGTCAGCAGCTTAAAAGGGAAGGGAGATCAAGCCACAACTCTGTGATGTGCTTTCATTAGTGTTGTTAAAACATGGCAGGAAATGGAAATACAAGAAAAAGGCTTTATTTGTAGTGTTTTAGGTTATTGGGTTATTTCTGGCTCATGATAAGCTCTGGTATGTTTCACCAAACAGGCGAAGTGCAGCTGGTAAATGTGCTTTTTCCCAACATTTAGCCTATTGCAACCTAAAAATGAACAGCAAGGGGAAAAAAAACATCTCTTCGGTAGGTATTGCAAGTGCCAATTCCAACTGAAGCGATGGTCTTTAACTTTACAATTCCTACAAAAGTAATATCAAAACAGTTATAAAAAAGTAATGAGAGTTATAGACAGACACTAACTGAGCTGAAATGTATTTATTTAAGCTTATTTTAGATGATATCTCATTTAAGCCTGAAGGTTACTGTTGAAGGCATTTTGTAGAAAACATTCATGAATGACAGACTGACTGCCTTTGCAATTCTGTTGCAGTCATGTTGGTTCCAGGACATGCCTTCAAACACAACTACTGCTAGCACTAGATATTGTAGACTAGATCCCCAGGGCTGGATTAAGGAATTCTAGGGCCCTGGGCTGCCTACTTTTGTAGGCCACGCCATCACCATGGATGATCCCGCTTGAGGGTCCATCACTGTGTCTTAGGGGTGTGACGGCACTGTGTTGGATGGTGCCCTGCTGCCAGAGGCAGCATTATGTGGTACTCTCATGCTACTCCTAGGCAGTAGTAATTTCTTGGCGTATTCCTTTCCTCCATACTAGTAGCAGATTATAATACTATATTAACAAAATTATTTATTGCATTTATGTGATTCAGGGTAATTACATAGTTAAATGAGTAAGTATTAACTATTACCATTTTCTTTACAGCGGTAGTTACTGAACAGCAAGGACCATCCATAATTAGATTAATCAAAAAAACCTATGTGGGTGTGGACATGCATGTGCACATGAATGCTTCCATGTAGAGGAAAGGAAGCCTGTGTAAGAAAAGATCTGAGACTGGATTGGAATCAGACTAGAATACTTACTGACAATTAATACAATGATCATGTTATATTTTAAGAATTGAAATTCCAAGTTTGTTCCAAGATTTGGTAGACTATTCCTCAGAATTTCAATAATGTTACATTGTGTAGTAAATTAGTGGATTCAGCTCAGCTCCCAGTAGATCCTGTCACAAAAAACCAACTGCCACAAGTGGCTCCCATGATGGCATAATCAGCAAAGGAAGTAAAGACTGGCTGGCCATGGATGCTAGGCAATCATCTCCAATACTGATACACATCACCATAACTATATAGGAAACTAAACACAAACTTATACCAAACCAGCTAATAAGTTCCTTAGAGCAAGAATCAGCTATCTGAGAGCACCTCTCACCTGAGAAATGGTCCATTTAGCCCAGATAGTACATTGTCAAGACAGAGCATGGAAGCTTGCAGTACTTCTAGATCTTTTTTGCATCACAGATGTTTTGCCAAAAGAAAGTGAAGTCATGACTCAGACCATGTGGCATTTTTCCTGAGCATTCAGCCCATCTGAAAAAAGTAAATAAAATCCTACCATGAATTGGGTGCTCCAAAATTAGATCTGGTCTAGTTATATATTGAAAATAAATTCTGATCAAATTTAGGCTTTTTGTGTGGCTGTGAATAATGTTAGGGACAAGAGTCACGAGGGACAACGTCATACATGAATTCTTGTTCTCACTGTCTGAATAGTGCAAAGCTGTTAAAGAAACAATACTGATACATTCGGGAGGGGTAGCAGTGCTGGTCTGTAAATAGCAAAAACAACAGAAGTCCTGTGGGCCTTAATGAATAACAAATTTAAAGACCAAAGAAATCTGTTAGTCTTTAAGATGCCATGGGACTTCTGTTGTTTTTGCTATATGGAAACAGCTTATTTTAGAGGAGATGTGGCGAACGGTGGAAGACTTTGCTCTCTGTATTTCTGTATAATTAGAGCCAATTCTTCAGACAGAGCTGTTCTTTGAGAAGCAGACACTGATGTTAAAGATTCCTGGAAGACAGATTTTCTTCATTTTTGTTACTACCTCTGTTCAAGGCCTGCTGTGTTTGGTGAAAATAAAACAAGTCACATTAAGAAAATACCAACGCCCTGGCACTGATTTCTCCTCCAATAAAAGAGGAACCTAAAAATTGCTGAGATCTACATCCGTCAAACAGCAACAACAAAAGTTTGCAAAATGATCCCGAGTTCTAATCTGATTTGTTGAAAAAGTCTGAACAAATAAATGTCAGCCTAGTGGTTGTTTGCCATGTTTTCTTGAACTAGATGGTACTGTTTCTACATCCTTGTTAGGTGACTGAAACTTTATAAACAACAGAAGTGAAAATGGTTCATAGCATTGAGCATATAATAATTAGCAAACTTTGTGTAAAAAAAATCCTTTTTTTGGTAAATGAGTATTGAACAGTCCCTCAGAGAAAAGTCAAACATTCATACTAACAAAACCAAATGTGCCTGAAAGTTCATGAATGAAGAATAAAGAAGGGATTTACAAGGTGAGACAACAGCCAGCCTACCTGAAACTTGAACAATTGCAAAGTATTTTTGTAGCATACAATAAGTTTCACAAAATGCTTGCATGAAGTAGCAGTATGGAAATGCCTGTATTTTCACTAGAGACTAAAGTTCCCTATTATCTTTATCAGTGAAAGGCAGGGTCATTTGTCTTATTCCAGGACATTCACAATGTTGGTACCATAGATTTTGCCTAAGGGAGGAAGAAATAAAGGTAACTGTACAATATGGGGAACACTCATTTCTAATTGTGCGGTGAAGCAGAAACCAGAAGCAAGTCCCCTTTTTAAATTAAAAGGTCTGTCTGGAAAAGCAAAAAAAAAAAAAATCCTATAAGATGATCCAAAATGAACTCAATAACATCCCTAAAGAGCATTTTAAAGCGTCTCTATTTCAGGGCTCATTTAACTGCAATTGAAGATGAAAGAAAAAAATAGATAGAAATAAAATTGGTCTAACAATGTTTTAAACATTTGTTTCTGATAACACTGCAGACATGTTTAAACATTGTGGCTTACACGGTAAATGCTTGACCAATAGTAGGATTACTAATTTGTTGAACTAAAGGGAATGTTTAGAGAACATTTTAATAATATTAAAGTATGTGAACTTTATCTTGTTTACTGACCACTTATCCTAACAAATGGGACACACACAACAATACAGAACAGCAGTACAGAAAGTCAAACAAAATGAGATATGGTGGGATTTTTAAGGCAGATTTAAAGTTATGTTCTTATGTCACCTTCTTGGCATAACTCTTGTATTTTTTTTTTCTTCTGATTCACTGATAGCTGCTTATGATACAAAAGGCTGACTTTGGCATACTCTCCTATATACTGTCCTTTAACAATTTTCAGGTTGATGCAGTGAAACATGCTGGGTGTGGTATCACAGGAATGATATAGCACTTCATATTTTAAGTATCTTAAAAGTATACAGAAAAATTTAAATGTTTTGGTCCTATGCAAAACAGCAGAATATCAACTTTATAATAAGGGGAGAGGTGAACCTTGAAGAACCATGAAAGGCAGACATATTGGGCAATGGAGGCTGGGGGTTTACAAGAATTGCAAAAAAGAAAACAATAGACCACCACTGGTCACCACATACAACCCTCAAGTCAGACCTATACAACAGATCATTAAGGACCTACAGTTATTTTAAAAGATGACCCCTCACTCTCTCTAGACTTGGGAGGCAGACCTCTCCTCACCTACAGACAACCTCTGAACCTTAAACAGATACTCACCGGCAACTACAGACCTAACAACAGAAACATTAAAGCAAGCACATACAAACCACGCTGCCAACTTTGTCCACATATCTGCACAAAAGACACGATCATAGGACCTAATCAAGGCAGCTGCTCCATCAAAGGCTCATTCACCTGCTCATCCACTAATGTGATTTATGTCATCATATGCTGGAAATGCCCCCACACCTTATACATTGGACAAACAGGACAGTCCCTACACAGTAGAATAAATGAATAAAAAACTGACATCAGAAATCACAACACAAAAAGCAGTTGCTGAGCACTTCCATCTTCCTAATCACTCCATTGATGATTTGTTAACGATGGTCCTCAAGAAAATCAATGGGACGTCAAGACTTGAAAGAGAAACAGCCAAAATTGAATTAATATGCAGATTAGATTGTGTGACAGCAGGGCTGAATTATAACTATGGATTCTTTTCACATTATAACAGGTAATTTGACTTCATCCTCCTCTATGTGCTGTTTCCCAGAATTTGAATCTTTACAAATGCTCTGATTTGCTATTGCAATATGATCAGATCCCATGTCTTACAATCCCCTGCATTTATTTTCATCCTATTCAGTAAGCTACCCCTCTTCAAAGCTTCTGATGAAGTGGGATTTTCTCCCACGAAAGCTCTTGCAATAAATAAATCTGTTAGTCTTTAAGTTCCACAAGACTCCTTGCTTTTATGGCAAAAAATAGTTCAGGATGTCTAACCATTTTTTTCATGTATTTTAAACCCATTTTTTATTTCCAAGAATGATTCAGTTACATAAATAAATAGTGCTGTGTTTGGTTTGGTTTCCTTCAAGGGAGTCTCTGCTATGTATAAGCAACAGAAGAACTCTTGAAAACTAGGCTGGCACAAGAAGGCAACTCATATTAGAATGAGAGCAAGATCTATAGTTATGATATCAACTAATTTCACATTTTATTTGTACATAAAGTCAGAATCAGCAAAGCAGTCTACAGAAGAAGATCCCACTTAAGGCTTTAGTTTACCAGTGAATGGCAGACATAGTTATGTGACGTTTGAGAATAATTTGCTTCGATACTCGAACTTAAAAAGTGAGACGATTCTTGAATTCAGTCAAACTCCTTTATAACAAGTTCCTTAACATAACTACCAGTAATCTCATTCAGCCCACTCTAGCTTTTTTCCTCTTCATATTAAAGACCATTACTCCCTCCGTCAGCACACTGCAGAACATTATATAGTCTCTCACTGTCTTGTAAATTATCACCCCAGATCAGCAGATCGACAATTACTCCTGTCCTATCTGCATCTTAAAACATCTGGGACACTTCCAAGACTCAGAGTCTCTGGCCTACAGCACCCCCTATTATTCATTGCCTAAATTCATATATTAATGTGCATTTGTAATAGCAGGACAAGGATCTTCCTCTTCCAGAGAAAGTCCATTCAAAGTATCTCCATCTATAGACAGAAATCCCCACACTAACATTTAAGGCTACAACATGGACCTTGCCTCACACTTTTACCATACACTATGGGCTGGATATGAATGGCAGCAACAAACTTAGCTTGTAAAATTCTCCAAATCACCTATTCAGTAAGCCTGACTCCACAGTGCCTTCATCCCATCAGCTGATTTTGTGGATTCTTCCAGTGGCAATTCCTCCACTTCCCTGGAGACTGACTGGGTTGGATATATATTACTTTTAGCACTAACAGAAACAATGGTGCAGCATGCACTTGATATTATTTGCCTTGCACTAACCTTTGCTTCCTTGCTTTCAAGTAGATGACATTGTTATGCAGATTCGTCTGGACTCTTCCACAGGACAGGCTAAGAGGCGTGATGCTGACAAGCAAATTACAGCTCTGCAATTTTCTCTCATACATAAACTAACCCTATATCTGCAGTATATATTTTAGATAATGCAAAAAAGGTCAATTTTATAACATGGCAAATATATCTCAAAGGGGGTTACAACTCTTCACATATTGTGAAGATTTATTATTAAAAGATGTTTTCTCTGGCATGGAAAAACCTGCTAAGAGTGGGGGGTGGGGAGAAAATAATAAACCAAGGCTGGATTTAGGCAGGCAACTCAGGTACTGGACTTGAGGGGGGTGCCTGGCTTAGGATGCTTTTTTTGTTAGTGACAAAAGGGAAAACAGAAAGTTTGAAGAAAAATACTTCATGATTTCCACATGTAGATTCATTTTTCCACACACCTAGAATTTATCATATTATACGACAGGGATAAATCATAATGTTAAAACTGTGCATCAAAATTGTGAACAAGCTGCAAATACAATTAAAAAAATAAGATAGGATATTCAAAAGTTTAACAAATGGAGTAGTGGTGCACTGAAGAAACTCTTTTCCTGGGTTGCAATTTTGTTGAGGTCTGACCCTGCTGTGCACAACATGAGCATGGGTAAACAGAGGGAGCAGCTGGTTGTTCTAAGTTACGGAACCTGTTTATAGCAATGTTACCCAGATACCAAGAGACCATGAATTTACTTCCATTTATGCTCTGAACACCCTCACTTTTCCACCTGCCCTCCATATCAGCACAATTCCACTTTTACATTACTTAAATAGGTGGAGATACCACCTCATAGGTATGTCTTGGACATGAACTGTGATTAGTGGCTTTGCAGCCGCTAAGTACTCTCTATGTAAGTGAAAATGATTGCACTTGGCCCTATATGGCTATCAAAAAAAAATCAACCTGATTCTGATTTCCCTTATGCAGACCAAGCCAGAAATAACACAGATGAAAAATCCATGGTAATATAACTGCATGAAACCTGTATGTGTGAGGAGAGAAGAATCAGACTTGTGTTTAGAAGGAGTCCCAAAGAAAAGTGTTGCTACAGTTAATATTGTTACAAAAGATACTTGTACATTATAAATAAGATCTCATGCCTTGTGTATTCAAAATTCCTAGGAAGCTTTGGGTAAACTGGGATTCAGATTTTATGTTCATATTGAAATATTTCAGGTTTATTCTGCTTTTCCATTTCATTTAAGATTTTACTTGAAATTTGTGCAACTCAGATTTAAGAACAAGAAAGTACTAGAGTACTAAAGCTAACAATATTAGTATGAATTTAAATATTAATTATAATTTATTTGGAAGAAAACACAATTAGAAATTGTTTATTAAAAATAATCTGAAAGCTGAGTTACAACAGACCTATAAAACAAGTGCTAGGGGCATCAACTGTACCTTTTCCACCTCATCCATCTTCAACACAGTATAATTAGATGTGGCTGTTACAAAATAATTTAGCTCAATCATGTGCAATAAAGGCAAGGTACAATATGGGAATGTTAAAACAGCTTAATTATGTTTAATCCATTTTAATCACACTAAGAAAATTACTAACCACCTCTCATTTCTGAGGCTTTGCAAATCTAGAAAATGGGCATGAATGTTTAATTTTGACTTCAGTGAGGCTGCCCATGTGTTTATAGTTTGGTGCCCTATTTTTACAAATATAAAGTGCAGGACTATAACAGTAATCCCATACTATTGGAATAGTACTTCAAATTGCACTTAATGTGAATAAACTTACTGAAGTCTTTAAGTAGTTGCAACTCTGGGGTCTTATTTTTGTCTCTCTGCTAAAGCACAGAATTCTAATTTAAGCCTGTAATAACTGAATAGTAAATGAAAACAATGTAAAGAGTTAAAACATTTCTGTAAATGACAAAGCAGCAAAAGCAGAGGTTCTTTCCCTTGTGATAATTATCATACTGGAATTTGACTAAAATGTTTAAACAGTTTACATCCCAAAAGAATATGCATGTTTTAAAGCATTTTTACAGCATGTGCTACTGGATGCTGGCTTCCTTTTTTTATCTATAAACCCACCATAAACAGAGTTGTGGATAAGCAACAAAACCAAATTGTAATCTTTCTTGCTCTCAAAATAGAACAAAGCTCCGTCACCAACCAAACATTTATGTTCATTGCACATATTCTGAAGTAGCTGGAAGCTGACCAACTTTTTTAGAGATGCTAAACAGATTAAGGCTGCAACCCTGCTAACTGTTCTGTGTAGCAAACTATGAAGCCAACATGGATCAGCCTGTGGAAAGAGAAGTCCGTGGGTAATATGACCTGCTTTTTAACATCAGAATTACAAAGCCTGCAGTGTGTTCATTTCATTATGTTTCTTTAAGGGTATGCCTACACAGCAACTAAAAACCCAGCTGACTCAGGCTGTGGAGCTGCTTAATTGTAGTGAAGACTTCTCAGCTTGGGCAACCAGTAACTAGCAGAGTGCCACAGTGGTCAGTCCTGGGGCAAATTTTGTTCAACATAGAATAGAATAGAATAGAATAGAATCATAGGGTCGGAAGGGACCTCGTGAGATCATTGAGTCCAACCCCCAGGGCTTTATTAATGACCTGGATGATGGCATAAATTGCACACTCAGTGAATTCAGGAATGACACCAAGTTGAGGGGAATGACAGATATACTGGAGGGTAGGGATAGGATTCAGGGAGACCTAGATAAATTAGAGCACTGGGCCAAACAAAATCTCATGAGGGTCAACAAGGACAAGTGCAAAGTCCTGCACTTAGGATGGAGAAATCCCATCTACTGCTACAGTCTGGGAACTGATCAGCTAAGTAGAATCTCTGTAGAAAAGGACCTGGGGTTAGAAGCTGGATATGAGTCAACAGTGTGCCTTGCTGCCAAAAAGGCCAACGACATATTGGGTTGCATCAGTAGGAGTGTTGCCAGTAGATTGAAGTATGTGATTATTCCCTCGGTTCTGCACTGGTGAGGCTGCATCTGGAATAGTGTGTCCAGTTTTGGGCTCCCTGCTACAGAAGCATGTGGACAAATTAGAAAGAGTCTAATGGAGGGCATGGAAAATGATTAGGGGGCTGGTGTACATGACTTATGAGAAGAGACTGAAGGAACTTGGTTTATTTAGTCTGCAGATGAGAAGACTGAGGGGGGATTTGATAACTACCTTCAACTGCTTGAAGGGGTACTCCAAAGAGGAGGGAGCTAGGCTATTCTCAGTAGTAACAGAGGGCAGAACAAGGAGCAATGGTTTCAAGTTATAGCTGGGGAGGTCTAGATTGGATATTAGGGAGAACTCTCTCACTAGGAGGGTATTGAAACAATGGAATGGGTTGCTTGGGGAGGAGGTGGAATCTCCTTCTTTGGTTTTAAGACACAGTTGGCTAAAATACTGGCTGGGATGATTTAGCAGGAGTAGGCCTGCTTTTAGCTGGATTTTGACCTCTTGAGATCCTTTCCAGTTCTAATATTCTATGCTGCCTGAGCTCTGAGGCCCTCACAGGGTCCTATAGACCTTGTCTCTAGTCAGCTGGCATGGCTCAGCCATGGGTATTTAATTGCAGTGCGGACAGAACCTAAAAGGCTAGAAAATAGCTTCACATCTGAAGAGAGATGGTAGATTGTCCATAATGGCTAGCATTTAGCCAAATTTACTCATTGTTTCTCTGCCAACAGTTTATATGTCAATTTTGTTCCCATTCCATCACACACACACACTCTCTCAGAAAGCAGAGCTCATGACTTGTCAGGACAGGTAGATTGTTACTGTTGCTGTTCCAGAATTATAGGGCTTGACATCTGTTGTAGCAATAAGTTAGATCCTGGTGTCATAGCCATATATTATAATGTTTTTCAGTTCTTACCTATCCCAGAGCACAAGTCTATTGCTGATGGACATTTTATTTTACCTATGTCTTTAAGTGATAAGAGATTAGGAATACTAGAATAATTCACAATTAATAATAATTATTCTATTTATTTATTTGGAGAATGCACGCAAATATCAGTGTCCCCAAATTTATTTTTAATTCAGATTATGAACAAGTATTATGCTAGAGTCATTTTACAATGTTCCAGGATCAGGGGCCCATTACCTCAGTTTCTCTTTCATTTCTTAGTTCACCTGCGGGTCCTCAGTTTCCCTACTGGACAGACAACTTGGAATTTAGCATCTAGTCAACCTAATGAGACTTCGATTCTGGGACAAAAGCAACTTCGACAAAACTAAAGACTCATTCTGTCCACTAGGCCTCTTAGTGACAGAGCCTTTCTGTCTTTCTCCCCTTTATCCAGGGGATAACAGCACTTTGCCCTCACTCAGTCACAGGTTCTTGTTCAAGTCCTTTACCTTGATTGCAGGTGTTTTCCAATCAGCATCATTCACAGTACCATAGGAGAGCTTGGACCTCCACCTACTCTAGACTCTGGCTTCAAGACCTTAATGCCTTAGGTACCTGTCCAGCCTTATTCTTGGCTTCCCAGAACCACCTTCGACAATGCCTTCCTTGAAGCCTCCCAAATCTTCTGCCCAACTTTTCTGCCACTATCTCATTTTCCAGGCTTCTCCTCTAGTCTACCACAGAGGAACTTCCAGGTACCCTCCTTAGTAGAGGTAGCTCTCTTATAACTGCACTTCCTTCCCATGCAGGCCTCTCCTCCATCCTGCCAACACGTGACTTTCAGAGGACTACAGCTCCCTGAAGATGTGTTTTTAAAGGGCCAGTAAGCAGAATGTGAATGAGTTGACTCTAGCTTGTTCTCAAAAAGACAACATACTCAACAACTGTCTAGATAATCTCTGTTTCTGTTCTCTAACTGCTGGAGCAGGCAAGCGTTTCTATCATGACAACTTGCATATAAAAAGTTAAAATTAATTATTTTTTCTTCTTCCTTTTCCTTTGCTATTTGCAAGTTCTGGATTACAGCTTGCCTACAGAGTGTTGACTCTAATGTCTAATGGAACAACTAAACTGGATATATAATAAAATTTGAAGCCAGGAATGGAACTTCTCATATCTTTTCTACAACTATCTTTGTGCATACCACTGTCTTTTTTAAGATAACGAACATAAAGTGTTAGGATCTGTCACGAACAGGAGAGAAAATACAGAGAGTACTACAGTACCATTATACTATTATTATTCCATTGCATAAATCAATGGCACTTCCCTACCTTGAATATTATATTCTTGTCCAGTATCCCTTCCTCAGAAAACATATAGAAAAAGTGGAAAGGGTTCAGAGTCTGAACAATATTTAGAGGCATAGAAAGGCCACCTTATGGAGAAAATTAAAAATATTAGGACTGTTTAGCATATAGGGGAGACAAAAGGAAAAAAGACATACATATAGAAACTAACAAATAATGGAAACAAAGGCAACCAATTTGTGACTGATAAAGGAACCACAACACTGTTATCCCATGGAACTCACCATCAAAAGACATATTGAGACTGAGCGTTTAGTAGGGCTAAAAAAAGAATGAGGTATTTATGCAGATGAGAATAACCAAAAATATATAAAGTAGGATTTAAAACTATTATGGGTATATCTACTTGACAACGAGGAAATGTGAAAGCAGCATGCATGGACATACCCATGTTAATTTTGACTTTGACTAAACCAGCTCCTTATAAATATTGTTGTGCCCAAAGTATCACAGGCTAGTCACTGGAACATTATCCCACCTGCAAACATTTAAACACTGCACCTGAACGTTATTGATATTAAAGCCACAACTTATGGGATAGCATTGCTATAAAGTAATGTATTCAATTCAATATTGCTGCATAATCTAGAAGACAGTAGAGAAGTCCATCTATGTCATTTTTCTCTCTAGAACTGACCATCATCTTTCTGAAGCAATTTAATGAGCAACTTTAATTCCTTCCAACACCACTTTATCTGACTGTCTTGTTAAAGGACTTCAAAGATGTAGAGAAGAGCCTGAACAAAAAGCTTTTATAAAGGAAGATTTAACTGTGAACAGTGATATACAATAGCAAAACGGTAACCCAATTTCTTTCTGTAACTGAATGCTTGCATGACCAGGCTTTGCCTCTCTTATAGACTATTATGTAATGTGGACTTAATTATAGGAATTGCCTTCATCAGTTGGGATGTGTTTGCTTCCATTTCTTCCTCAGAAATCTAAAAGAATCAAAGCCATTCAGGTTGTTTTAATCAGTAGCCCTACTACACAAACAGGGCCACCATTTCCAGATAATAGGCAGTGAAATCATCACTTACAATTTCATCCTTTTAATAATGCACAAGTTATGCAAAGATGTCAAAATGAAGGAAAATTCAGTAGTTGAATACACCTTTGTTTGCATTTTGACCATTAAACTCATTCCATTCAAATATAATTGGAATTGCAGGCATACTGCAATTTTAAACAGAAGTTAAGTTTCACAATAATAAGCCAAGTACAATTTGATTGAAGATATTAATAAAGGTTTGTACAATATATATCTATTTTGGGGGACAGAGAGGAAGGTTTTCCAAGGACACAGTACAGTGTGTTTCATTTCAGCATGAAATGATGGATTAAAGTTCAAGTTGGCTCTCAGCTTAAAGCTATGTTTTTAAGAAAACATACTTTCCCCTAAATTTAAGCAATAAGCAGATTTAGAGCAGTATAAAATTTCAAAAGAACTCTTTCCAATGGGTGAATAATTTGGATTATTCCTGACCTTTTCCAATCAACTAATTATTCTATAATGCACCATTAGGGAAAGTTTAACAAGCCCCTTTAAGGGGGACATTTTCAAAGACACACCGGAGAGCTAGGCATTCAACCCACAATGAGTCCTAATGGGAGTTTGGCATCAAAATTCCTTTTGCGAATTTAGATTTTTTTTTTAAATCCTTTATATCATAACATTGTCATGGTGGGAATCACTAGACAGTGCTTTTACACACTGTCACACAAGTCATTTTTTCCTTTTGGCACATCTCTATGGAAAGTTAGCACATAGTGATATAAATCTAAGTGCCCAGCATGTGCCACATTAACTGCTAGCAGACACTAAAAGTTCCCTTGCACATTTTATCATACTAAGGCACCCTATAATTTTGTACACAATTACAGGGTCAACACAGCCAGTTATTGTGTGGCACACTATGATACTATAGATTTACACCCCTGTGTGTTGTGTGCTACCTTTGAACAGACAAGCTCTTACTGTGTGAACAGTACACAGTCTGAACAAATGTTGTGTTGGCTTTATGATACAGTTTCTGGCTAAAGAAGCTGTAACAAATAGCAGAAAAATTTATCTGCCTTCATTTCTCCCACTAGAGTCAACCTTGGAGCAGAGTTATTCCCTGGGAATGAGGCACTGCTGCTGTAATTCTTACACTGATGAATACTTGTTTACATGAGCTGTCCAGCTGACAGCAGTTGAATTACTTGTGTGGGTGATCACTCACCAACATATGCAATGGTCACACAATCTAGCCATAAGTCAGTGTTTCCAAACCAGTGTGCCACAAAATATTTTGAAAAACTACTCCAAGAGCTCTGGGATTGGCTCATTGGCTCATGAATATTCATGAGTTCATTTGGAAACTATATGGTGGTATGCTTCAAATTAATTAAAGGTAGCAAGGTGTGCCACAGCAGAGAAAAGGGTTGGAACCCCTATCCTAAGCTATGAAGGTCTTCAGAGGAAGAATGTGACTATTTTGGGAATAGGGGTAGGTTAAAGTAAAAAATAACTATTGGATTCAAAGTCTGGTTTAAGTTTGGGCAAACACATTACAGAGCAAGGGACTGGTTTTGATCTTAGACATATTCAATGCAAAACCAGTTTTATTCACTACTCATGTCTACAGCAGGTGGGCCCAAAACTACTGGACGATTTTTGCCAATTACTTTAATGAAAGCAGGATTGTGATCTCTATCTAGTGAGAGCTGATTTTCTCATGAGAATTCCAGCAACAATTTCTGCTTCTAGCCGGGTGAAGGATACTATTAGACCAGTTATCTGATAAACAATGATTCTGTTAATTCTGTTTACCCGGTTGGCCTGGAAACTGAACTAAAGAGCTACCAAAAATATAAACATAATGGAAAAAGTTAACTATATTTCTGAACCTCTTGAAAAGTTCAATCAGTTTTATAAAATATTCGTAAAAGTTCTTATTTTAGCTAACCCAATCTGTCAATTCCAAATGTAAACACTATTTGTCAGGCAGGAATATTATCTATTATGTAGTGAAGAACTGCAGTGATATTAAGCTGCAAATGTTAATCCAACTATGTTCTATTCAACATTTCCATACACAATACATCAGTGCCTTACATTTGTGCAATATCTGGGAGAGAAAAATAAAACCCCTCCCCATTTGTATTTTCCAAGATAAAAAGATTAACCGTGGATCATATTCTAAAAGAAAATATATAGCTGACCCAGGGTAGGGTATACATCAACTCTATACTGTACAATCATAAAGTGTCAACTTAGTACGCTTGCCAGTGATTTACCACTTGCAAATTATAACATATATAAAGTTGAAAAGCTACCAGATAACTGGAGGATAGCTAATGTTGCATCATCTTTTTAAAAAAGGGCTCCAGAAACACTCCATGCAATTGCAGTTCAATAAACTGAAATTCAGAACCAGGCAAATTGTTTGAAACTATAATAAAACCTGAATAATCAGACATATAGAGGAACACAATAGTTGGGGAAGAGTCAACACAACTTTTATAAAGGAAAATCATGCCTCACCAATTACTAGAATTCTTTGAGGGGTCAACAAGCATGAGGAAAAGGATGATGCAGTAGATATAGTGTATTATGTTTTCAGAAAGTTTCTGATAAGGTTCCTCACCAAAGGCTCTTAAGCAAAGAAAGCAATCAAGGGATAAGAGGGAAGATCCTTTCCCGGATCAGTTAAAAGAAAGGAGACAAAGGGTAGGAATAAATGGTCAGTTTTCAGAATGGAGACAGGTAAATAGTGATGTCCTTCAGGGGTCTGTACTGGAACAAATACTGTTCAACTTATTCATATATGATCTGGAAAAGGGGATAATAAGCAGTGAGGTGGCAACATTTGGAAACTATACAAAACTATTCAAGCTAATTAAGTCCAAAGCAGACTGGAAAGAGTTATGAAGGGATTTCGCTAAACTGGGTGACTGGACAACAAAAATTTAATGTTGATAAAAACAAAGTAATACACATTAGAAAACATAATCCCAACTATATATATAAAACAATGGATTCCAAATTAACTAAACTGGTTACCACTCAAAAAAGAAGCTTGGAGTGGATGTGGATAGATCTTTGGAAACATCAAAGTCCAAAAAAGGAGTAAAAAAAAAAAAAAATAAAAAAACCCCTCACAATATTGGAAATCATTAGGAAAGGGACTGATCAGCGGTGCTAAACGTATGGCCCATGAGCCAGATCTGGCACACCCAGGGCACTGATCCAGCCCATGGAGATGCAGCCTAGAAGCTAGCTGCAGCAGCAGTGAACAGCAAACACAGGCTGCTGCTGGTAAAGCAGGAGTAGGTGTCCTTCTGATTTACTCATATGATCTGCTGCAGCAATGAAGGAAGTGATCCAGCCAATTGTGGCTCAGCTCTTCTGTAGTCAGCCAACCAATAGGAGTCTCAGTCACAGCAGGCTGGGCTGGGCTCCCAGAGAGGAACTGCACTGCCTCCCTACCCCAACTGTTCACTGTCAGTCAGTCAGCATGCTAATTTGATTGACAATACATTACACAAATCACAAAGAAGAAAAGAAAAAGAGGGTAGGGCCCACATGGGAATGAGCTAATCAAAGGCCAGCCAGCACCGAGACGGACCAAAGTCTAGCATGCTGAATGACTGGCAGTGAGTGGGCGTTGAGGGGTGGGAGAAACAGAAGCCTAACCTGCCTGTGGCCGTGATGGAGGCTGATTGCCTGCCACCACATGGTAGGGGAAGTGGAAAGGGAAGGGGAAGGGGACCTAGGGGCTGCACAGCAGGGGAAAGGTGGCCTGGTAGCCAGCATGGGGAAGGAGAGCCCACAGGGCAGGGAAAAGGAAGGTGTCAGAGATCCTGCAGGGTAAGAGAGGGGAAAGAGGAACACATGCTGCTCTGAATGTGACAGGGGAAGGGGCTTGGGGAGCCTGTGCAGACACATGGCCTGTGTCAGGCGTCCTGCTCTCCACCATGTCTCCTCATCTTGAATGAGTTTGACACCTCTGGGATAAATAGTAAGGCAGAAAATATTGCATAACCTCTTTATAATTCGATGGCACAATTCTACATCCAGAGCTGATCGCCTCATCAAAAAAAAAAAAAAAAAAAAAAAAAAAAAGGATATTGGAATTGGAAAAAGTATGAGAAGGGCAACAAAAATTATTAGGGATATGGAGAAGTTTCCATATCAGGAGCAAATAATTTTTTTTCCCAGATTGGAAAGGAGACAAGTAATGGGGATTATGACAGAGGTTTAGCAAATTATTACTGGTGTGGAGAAAGTCAATAAGAAATTATCAGTTATTTACACCTGCTCTTAACACACAAACCAAGGTCACTGATTAATAGGCAGCAGGTTTAAAATAAACAAAAGAAAGCATTTCTTCATACAGTGCACAGTGAGACTGTGAAACTCCTTACCAGTGGATGCTGTGAAGGCCAAGACTATAACAGGTACAACAAAGAACCGTACAAGTTCATGTAGGAAAGGTCTATCAATGGCTATTAACCAGGATAGGAAAGGACTGCTCTTTGTCAGAGACTGGAAATGACCAACAAGGGATGGATCACTTCATGATTACCTTTTCTGTTCATTTCCTTTGAAGTAGCTGGTGTTGGCACTGTGGGAGTACTGGGTACTAGGCTAACTGGATCCATTGGTCTGACCCAGTAAGGATGTTCTTATAGTTGAAGCAAATAGCTTTACACTTGGGAAGAGAGAAGAGCCTGAAAAATAATTCTGAGAGCTTTGAAGTCCTAGCTTTGCAAACCCTGATTTGCTTTTAGCATTTATGAACAGCCTTTCAAGCATTCCAGCAAGATAAATGCTCTCTTCCGAAAGCTTTTGTAGTTAGAGGAATAGGGTGCCAGTTATTCATAATATGTAATTACTAGATATAATTAATTATTGTGGTAATCTGAATAATGATTGCTGTGTCAATAATGGATGCCTTTTGGCCAGTTTCTGCCTCATAGCAGACTGAGGTGTGAGGAGAAGGATTTTTCAAACAAAGTCCCTGTGACCAGAGAGCATTCATTCAAAAGTTCTGAAGGAACTCAAATGCTAAACTCCTAACTGTGGTACGTAACCTATTGCTTAAACAAGCCTCTGTATCAGATAACTGCAGGATAGGTAATGTAATGCCAGTTGGTTTGTTTGTTTTTTAAGTTCTCCAGCAGTGATCTTGGCAATTACAAACGGATAAGCCCAAAATCAGTAGCATGCTTGTTGGTTGAAATAACGTTAAAGAACAGAATAATTTAACACAGAGATAAACATTAAGTGTTGGGGAAGAGTCAAGATGGCTTTTGTAAAGGCAAATCGTGCTTCATCAGTATAGAAGAATTCTTTAAGGGGGCTAACTAAAACATGGGCAAGGGTAATCCTGTAGATACAGTGAACTTGGAGCTGCAGAAAGCCTTTGACAAAATCCCATACCAGAGGCTTTTAAGCACAGTAAGCAGTCATGAGATAAGAGGTAAGGTCCTTTCATGGATCAGTAACTAGTTTAAATATAAGAGAGGAGTCAGGAACGAAAAGTCATTTTACTAGAGATAGTTAAATAGTGGGGTTCTTCAATCTTTGCGGATCAGTGCTGTTCAAAATATTCATAAATGGTCTGGAAAAAGGTGTAAACCGTGACGCAGGAAAATTCACAGGTAATACAGAATTACTCAAGACAGCTAAATCCAAAGCACGCCATAAAGAATGATAATGGGACTTCACTAAACTTGGGCAACCAAATGGCTGATGCAATTCAAAGTTGCTAAATGCAAAGTAATGCACATTGGAAAACAATCTAAACTATGCATATAAAATGATGGAGTCTAATTTAGCTTAATTGGTTACCAGTCAAACTGGAAACTATCTACATCTGATAGTTCTCTGAAAACATTTGTTGAATTTGCAGAGGAAGTAAAAAATGCTAAGAGGATACCAGGCACTATTAGGAAAGCGTCAGATAAGGCAAAAAATACACTGCCACTATATGAATCCATGATTTGACCAGACCTGTTATGCTACATCCAGTTTTGGCCACCCCATCTCAAAAAAGATACATTACAATTGAAGAAAGTAGAGGGAAGGGCAACAGAAATAATTAGGGGTATGACACAGCTTTCATGTGAGCAGAGTTTAAAAAGATTGGGACTGTTAGAAAAAGAGACAACTAAAGATGTATCACATAAAGGTCTATAAAATCATAAATGGAGAAACTGCATAAGGAAGTATTAGTTAGCCCTTCACATAACATATTAACCAGGGTTACTCAATTAAATTAACAGGCAGCAGGTTTAAAATAAAGCAGTATTTCTTCACACTGCGCAGTCAACCTGTGTAACTCTTTGCCAGAGGCTGTTATGAAGGGCAAAGAGATAATTTGGCTAAAAAAAGAATTAGGTAAATTCATAGAAGTCTGGTCCACCAATGTCTACTGGCCAAGACAGTCAGGGATGCAGCTTTATGATCTGGGTGTCCCTAAACCTTTAACTGCTAGAAGCTGGGATTATACAACAGAAGAGATATCATGCAATAATTGCCCTATTCTTTTCATTCCCACCAAAGCATCTGGCATCTTTGACTGTTAGAACACAGGATACTGGGCGAGGTGGACCACTGGTCTGATCCAATAATACTGTTCTTACGTTGTTATAGCCCAAACTCTAAATTCCTTACATGCTCAGTTTTCTCAGTACACTTATCTCCGTATGAATCCAGTCTGACTAAAGAATATGTAAAACCATTCTATCCTCTGAAAGCATAAACTGAGTCTCTGTCTTTACTAGCAATTTTGTCAGGAAAATTTTGTCACTCATAGGCATAGAAAACCCCCCTCCAACATAAATTTTACTGACACAAGTTGTGGACAACCATGTGTTGGTGGGGGAGCCTATCCTGCCAATGTTATTCCTGCCTCTTGGTGGGAATGGATTGATTATGGTGATAGAAAAGCTCTCTTTCATTGGCATAGACAAGCTACATGGGAGACTTTACAGTAGCACAGCTGTAAAGCCTCTAGATAAGGGAGTGGAAACTGAGCTTTCACCCAGTTCCAAACCTAAGGACTAGTTATCTGGTAAAAAGGTCCTTTCACTCAGCACTATCCATTCGTTCCTACAAGACCCAAGATGGCACGACTTCTTTCAGAGACACAGCTTTCAAAATTCAGAGGCGAGTAGCCGCAAAAATTACATACATTCTGTACACAGTAGCACACACACCTTTGGAAGGCATCTTTTAGTAGGGGTAGCAGGGAAGGAAGACTTGAGAGGAATTTAACAGGATCCCATCCCATCTCTTATCTGAAGTATTATCTTTGCCAGAGAAGGTTGTGAAGACCAAGACTATAAGAGGGTTCAAAAAAGAACTAGGCAACTTCATGGAGGATAATTCCACCAATGGCTATTTGCCAGAATGGGCAGGGGTGCAGAACCATGCTGTGAAGTATCCCTAGCTGCTGTTTGCCAGAAGCTGGGAATGGGGAACAGGGGATGGATCGCTTGGGCTATGTCTACATTGGCAATTTAGTTCCAAATAAGGAGACTTAATTCAAAATAAATTAGTCCCTGTCTACAGTGGACTTTCATTAAGTCAAATTAAGAAATTCCTTAATTCAACTTAATAAAAGCTTAGTTTGAAATAATAAGAACCACCTGTTAGTTTGAATTAATACTTAATTCAACTTCTTAGTTTGAACTAAGGACTGTGTAGACCTTGATTAACCCTTAATTTGACTTTATTAAAGCTGAATTAAGGACAGTTAAATTGAATTAACAAAGTGGACTAAGTCGACTTAACTTTAAGTTAAGTCGACTTAGTCCACTTTGTTAATTCGACTTAATACAGTCAAGTTTAGTTTGAATGAAAGTCAAACTAATTATTTTGAATTAACAAATATGAGCTAACTTTTTCTAGTGTACACATAGCTTTGGTGACTACCTGTTCTGTTCATTCCCTTCAAAGCATATGGTATTGGTCACTTTTGGAAGACAGGATAATGTGTTGGATGGACTACTGTACTGGTCTGACCCTATACAGCCATTCTCATGTACTTAAGTAGGCTAGGATCCTATAAATCCCTCATGGGAAGTTACTGCAGAATTGAGGAAGGAGGATGCCATGCTGCTTAGGCAGCACTTCCCTTTCTCTTCAATATCCACAAGAGCAGGCTCCCCTTCATACAAGAAATGAGTGAGGGAAGCTATAGTGCATTTTTTTTCTTTAGCCTTTCAGTACCTCTCTACTCATTGTCAAACTATTAATGATCATTTCAGTTGAAATAGCACCCATCAACCCAAAGAACTATTATTGTGGATGCAACACAATTGCAGGTCTAGAGAGGAGAACTGCAGCCAAACAACATACAACAAATTGTAAAATTACTGGAAAGGAGGTCATGTTAACCAAGAATATCAGAGCAACCCTGAGAAAAAAATATTCATTCATACCTTTAAAATCTGACAGAGCCCAAATGTGGGGCTCAGCATGTATCAAAGATCCAGAATAAGGGACAAAAAATTATTTATCTAGGAAAGTTAAAATTCTGTGAGATTCCTTCTTTTAAAATAACATTTGAAGAGTTATAGAAAATAACTCTTTCTATAACCTCACTTTGATGATTATTTATGACAATTAGTTTTAGGAATAGAAGTTAGGGGACACCAGATTTGTGTGGAACGTGGGTAGCCTTGGAATGAAAATGAGTGATGTCCATGAAAATGAAAGAAAATTTTAGAGATGCTTTTAGATACTGAAATCATGTAACAAAAGTACATTAAAGTCGCTCCACTATCCATAAGCCAGAATATTTGTTGTGATTAAATATTCACTGCTTTATTCTTGATTAAAAGAGCATGTTTATCATCTGCACCATCCAAAAGAGACAAGGACCTTTACTTTGAATTTAATCGCTCTTCAGTGCTTGTAAATGCTGTGATTATAATTTGGTAACCTAAAAGGTATTTAAATATCACACTTTTTGTTCTTGGAAGCTTTAGATTCTATGTTACCCAGTTTCCAGAACTGGCACACTGCTTCTCTAACTTCCACTGTTGCTGTACAGCAGGGATGGCCAAACTGATGGAACTCAAGAGCCACACAAGTTGATTATTAAACTTTTGAGAGCCTCACTGAGGCATATAACCATATATTTTTACCTATTCCAAAATTACTAAGCTTAAAATTTATTGTGCACTTTAATTTTATCTTAAAAACAGGACAAATATTGACACCTGCTAATGTCAGATTCTAATAATTACTTGTTAGCATGAAAACTAGGCCTATACAGTAAAAACTTAGCTGTTGCTGGATGTAGAACACTGCAGGCTAGTGGCAAGTTTTTTTTTTTTTTTTTAAATCTGGGCAGTAATTTGTCAATGCAGTACATAAAAGCCCTCACAGATGCTGATCTCTAAGTATTGAACAATGTTTTGATTTAGCAAATTTCATTGTGGTATACAATGCTTCACAGCAGTAAGTTGTGCTAAAAATTGTAAGTAATCTACATTCAGTTTTCCACGTCAGTATTCCACGTCATGTTCAGGACTTGTAAAACACAATTAGGGCCTATGAGAAAATCTAAACATGCCACAGCTTCCCCAATCATGCCGCGCTTCCCCGCCATGCCCCAGTGCTGCCTCTTACCATGCCACTGATTCTCTGCTGTCCCTGACCATTGCTCACTTCTCCTGATGATGCAGCTTAGCAACTTCTGGATGCAGCTGAGCAAGTTCTCTCCCAGTCCCCTGAGCCAGTGCTGGGCCCCCGCTCATCAGCTCCCCAGGTGCATCCATAAGTTGCTCAGCTGCATCATCACCTTAGAAGGAGCACTGCTTCTGTATCCCATGACAACTCAGCTGTTCTGGGAAACATTTTCATACTCCATACATGGCCCAACACTTGTCTTTCACAACAGGCTTGGTTTTGTGGCATAGGATTCTGCATAAAATAATTTTGAAGGGGGAGGATGCTATGGAAAACAGCTCATCCCTAGTCCCAGGGTCTCTGAAAAGCCTCAACTGTCCAGAGCTCCAAAGAGGTAGCCACCTCAGTCTAGTTGAGCAAAACAAACAAGGATTCCTGTGGCACTTTTAAAGACTAACCCATTTATTTATTGCATGAGTTTTCATGGGAGAAATGTAATAAATAAATGGGTTGGTCTTTAAATGTTCCACAAAACTCCTTGTTTAATTGTCCAGAGCTTGATCTACAGGTTTCTGTAGAGTTGGCAAGAAGGAGTAGGATTCTTCATTGGCTTATTCCTTCTCCCTCTGACACAATGGAAGACTTTTTAACCTGTTTTCCTGTCTACCATACTTGTAAATGGAGTGCATGAGATGTCCCTAAGTTTGTAAAGTGCTGTGGACAGGACTGAGGCTGCTTTTGCACGTGGTATAAAGTAAATACAAAACAATCAAATAAATCCACCCAAACCAACAGAAAATTTAAAAAAAAATACAAAGTACACCAAAATAAATAAAGCAATGCAACATAAAATCCACACTGAAATCTATGAAAACAGAAACTAACAATAATGTTAGTCTTTAAGTCCTTTACAGCTTGTCTCCTCCCTGATCCCCTCAGTCCCTTCCCTCACTGCCTCCATTCCCTGAAGTGCCTTTCTGTCCTGAGACTCCCAGACCCCCATCGCTTCCCTGAGCTGCCAGCTGCTTCTCCCTGCCAGGGCTGCTGCTTCCTTCTCTCCCATCACTTCTATGGGCTGTCGGCTCCCTCCTTCCTGCCCCTCCTCTGAGCTACGGACTGCTGCTCACTGCTCCCCCCCGTCAGTCCCCACCACTCCTCTGAGCTCTCCCTGCCCACTCTGATCCTCCTCCCCACCTGTGCTCTGAGCTGCTGGCTGCAGAGCTGCCTGACAAGCCAGAGATTTTAACTCCCCCAGCCTGAAGCAGCTCCCTGCCTGCGAGCCACATTTTTTCTTTGAAGAGCCGCATGTGGCTCATGAGCCACAGTTTGGCCACACCTGCTGTACAGTCTCTGATGGACATTATGCCAGCAGATCCTCAGATAAAGGGGACTCTACTCCATCACATCCCCTCTTGGGCATGTGTCACCTCAGAATAGCCCTCTCACACAGCTTCCCTCTCCTTATGCCAAGAAGAGGAGCAATGACTAGCATAGGAAGCATTAAAGGCACCTCTCCTCCAACTTTCTGCCAGCAGTCAGCTTCCTTGTGCAGGCTGAATTTTCCTCTGGCCATCCTTGGCCATTTTAAGGCCTGTTTGAACCACCAGACCAGAGAATCTCATCCACTTAACTTTGTACTGGTAATTGACAGCTTCTCACACATATATGCTATTCAGGCTATTGATGGAATAATCATCTCCATAAGCACTATTTCTGGGATCAGGATGGATCCCTGCTCAAACATATGCAAGTTCTGCAGGCCTGTGATGGGTCACAAGTCACAGGCATTTCTCCCCTTTCCAAGAAATTGAATGTTGTAGCAGATGAACAATTCTGGGCCAGGCAGCTGCCACCACCTATGGTTGCTCCTTGCTGAGACCAAAGTATGCTACCCAGCTAATTACATTAAGACAGCAAATGAGCCAATAGCGATAACATTGGAGAGATTTCTGACCTTCCAACATTATGCTCTTTCTGGGCTGACAATCAGATTGAAGAGTTGTAATTAAATGCATTTGAGGTGAAGATGACAAGATCTAGTGTGATCTCCCCTCCTTAAATATATATCTATTAACATTTTCCCCAAACTGAACATCTTCTGTCCCTTTCCCTACTAAAATTCCTGATGTTGCAAAGTTTGAACGATGGAATTTATTACAAAGAGCATTTGTAGCACAAGGGTATTTGTATATAATTTTGTATGGTTTCCATGGAAAATCTGAATGCAACTCTCAGGGATTGCTGTGGTTTCATGCATTAAATTGCCTGCATGGAAGGCATGAAAAACTTGTGCCTTTACATAGAATTCCTTCCTGTTCCATGAAGTCCTTTATTTTTCACTCCCAATACCAGGAAACTGAAGCTCCTGGGTACCATGAAACATCTGGTAGGTTTAAATACTTTTGTTGCAGATTATTTCATAAATGAATCAGAGTTATTGTGTACCAACAACTATGACTTGTACAAATAAGCTGTCTATAAAAACCTCCACTATCATCATGTAGGTTTGGGATTTAAAGACCTAGTAAATTTAAGTGATTACTTGGATGAGAGATACCCTATGCCCTCCAGAACACCTAGGGCAGGGGTCTCAAACCCACAGGCCGCATGTGGCCCCTAAAGCTATTTCCTGTGGCCCACAACACTATTGTTACCAATATTTGCAATATTGTTGTATGAAAAGGTTTCAGTGGTGCGGGGCTAACATACTAGTCCTCATGCGGCCCTCATGCTGATTTGAGTTTGAGACCCCTGACCTAGGGGTGGCAGGACATGGTATTTATAATTTAAAAGATTTTACTCTGAGTTGACCCTGAAATAATGTCCCAGCACTATGTTCTGGAGTTCAGTGCTTGTAGAAATGCCACATTTAAGAAAAGACTCCATGCTGCTTTTCACTGTTGTAAGAGGATTCATAATGATGCATTCTAACCAAATTACTTCAGTTATATTTATGGCCAGATTCAGGATAGAATGCTAAATTTTAAGCACATTCTAATTCCCACTGACTTCAGATAAGTTGTTTGCTAAACGGGGATGAAATAACTCACATGTTTGAAACAGACACATGCTTAAGTTCTTGGGTGAATCAGAACCTGAATTCCAGCTCCTATTTAAACTGACTCAATTATTCTTCTTCAATTCTTGCCCACAGTATGAATTTCACTGTGAAAACCTAATTTCAGTGTGATGTTAAGTGAACACTAGATGTCCTAAATATACTTCCTAGAACTGTGCTAAGGATTCATTGACAATATATTTTGGCATCCTGTGATGAAAATGTTAAATATTATTGTTGTTATGATCACTGATTATGACAGAAGCTCTTCTCCTTGTTAACTCCCCATTCCTAACTGCACATCTTCTAGTAATTCTGAAAGAACTCAGCTAGGCCAGTAGTTGTGGAAAACTCATGAACTATTCAAACAGCATGGTGTTTTCAAAAGTCAAAATGAGTCTTCACTGAAGTTTTTCAAGTTTTAATTTAATAATTTTTGTATCATGTTAACTCACTTCTTGGCAGTTCACTGAAGGGCAGTAAAGTGTGAAAGATAGGCTGATGCCTTATGAAATATAAAAATTCTGGAAAAGAAAAATCATATTCTGTTGTAGTTCAGAGGTTCAGAAGATATTGGGATAAGATTTTTAATGAAATAAAAACATTAGCTTCTAGATCTGATATTCAAATTGAGAGCAATCCTGTGCAGTCTTAAGGGAAGAACAACATTTAATTTCTCTTCTCTGAAATAGTACTGCTTTCTGACTTTTACATAAGGAAGGCCAGAGATCTGATACTTATACACCGTTCATGCTAAGAAGAGGAATGGCACTGGATGCACTGTTTCAGTGAACAGTGTGACTGATTCAGTTCTGAGACAACTGAGTGAACAGATTTTCAGGTGAACCCAACTCTTGGCAAACCCAACATCTTTGTCCCCACAAGAAGCTCTCCCATGCTTACCGTCAGTGTCTGTCTATACTAACAACTCTAAACATGTCCACGGTTGTAGCTGTGCCACAACAGGTTCATTGCCCACAATTAAACCACAGAAGCACATCTGAACATGAGTGATGGGCAAGTAGGTGAGCATGCTTGCGGGGTTCAAGAAAGTACATATGGCATGGCACTGTGCCAGTTTGCAATATGGATGAATGTAAGAGGCATATACCAGGTCTTGAATTTCAGTAGCTCTCCACTCCCACTCCCAAAATGTACTGAACTCTTGCTGATCCTTACCCAGTCTGTGAGGGTGCACATCCAAACCATTTTACCAGCAGTAGCATACCACAATGACTGCATCAGTACACACTTTACAGTTTCATGCCTGCACTATTTGTGAGTGAAAACAGCAACTAACTACTTGACTGATCAGCCACACCCAGATGCTGATTCATGTGTGGTCAGAGTAGGCTGCTCCTCACGATTTCTCCTGGAGCAGCAAAAGCATTAATATGTCCTGGAAAGTTTCAGAGATGCAGGTGCAAGTGGGCACTTAGACTCTAGTCCAACATCTGGAATATATCAAGCACTTGATACTCCTGTACAGGAAGGAAAGGACTCAAACAATCACTGCAGAAGGGCTTGTCATACATGCCCCTTCCACAATGAGCTTGATCGGGTGCAGTCAAAGGCTCCCAGTACAGAGTCTGAAATGGCCCATGATCCCATGCTTAACCCTGTTGGTCTCTGAGAAGATGCTGATGAGAGGCAGGGCAGAGAAGCAGCAGGGACCATGGAAGATGCCCCAAAACACCAAGAGATCAAGAAGCATGTGCTTTTGCACCTGTACCCAGTGGAATTAACTGAGGAAACCCTCCCCCTTCCCCCAGGGACTATGAGAAGGCTGCTGAGCCGTGGCAAGAACCTGAGACTGGAAAGTTAAAATAGATCTCCCACTCTCTCCACCAGTGACCATTCTTGGTCTGGTGCTAGTTAATACTTCTAATACCTAGAACACTTGAAATATCATGTGCTAACTTTTCCTCCTTGGATAACATGCCACACATTGCTATATCTCTGACTTTGAACAGCAGCGTAGAAGCCATAGCATTATTGTACTCCAGTCACTCACCAGACTCTTCCAACTTTCCCTCCTTCATCTAGCCCCCACTCTGCTCCAGCCCTGAACAAGGTATTGAAATGAATCATTTATTTTGATTATTTCTGATTAACAGCTATTATGTATTTGGCCCAGGCTGTGTGTTTAAAAGGGATGATTAACAAAAAAAAATATTTCATTTGTGCCCCTGAGTATTGGCATTTCTCAGCTAGCAGGGCTGTGTAGACCAAGAGAAGTTTAGGGATGTATTAGAAAGGTTCTGGCTGTGACTGAGATAGTTCTAGAAAGCTTATAGTTATGTCATTAAAGTTAGTTACAGATGTCTTTTGTCCCTTGGAAATCTACACAGGTTCAATACTTTTTCTCCTGACTGCTCTGCCACCTTAAAACAGGAGGTGAATGGAACAGGAGGTAGGGAAGGTGGTGAGGGAAAGTTAGCTCCAGGAGGGTGAAGAAAATAGAAGACAGTTGTAGTATACTTTAGTTGTCAGAGAAAAAATTAGTCACAGCAATCCTTGGAATATTACATATTGTGACTATTCCTGTTCCTGGTTTCTGGCACCTCCCCACACTGAACCATGCCACACACAGTAGGAAAACAGTGGCGAGAGAAGAATCCTGTCTGCCAGTTGGATAAACACAGTGAAGTGTCCCACTGCAATGGAGAGGCGAGGGGCTTGTGGGGCTGAACTTAAACTTCAGGTAACCAAATGAAGTCATGGTGTGTCTCATTCTCCATCCATGTCATCATTGTTGGGCAGGAACAGATGCCAGATTTTCTGGTGATACTGGAAAAGAGAAGGAGGGGGAGGGTTTATGGTTCACCCCCCCCCTTGCATGAAGACTCTGTATGCTAAGAATATAGGCGATTTCCAGCCAAACTGTCTCCTAGTCTTATAAACATATTTCAGAAAACTTCTGGTATATTGTAGCAGAAACTCCAGATGGGTTTCAGGTTCAACAGCAGTACAGATTTGCTTGGTCCACCTTCACAGAGGACTGAACCACTCCACTCAGCAATATGTAGAGTGGTGACTATTAGAAGACTCTGGAAGAGATTGCCAGATCTCCACAGGACAGGAATTTCACAGGACAGGACAAGGAATTTCAGAAAGCACTAAGCACTAGGGCCCAGCTGACACTGGGGTGGGGAGCAGGACCTGCAAAGTGGCCAGACATGTGGGAAGGGTGGGCCAGGACAGGGCAGGGTGGTGCTGAATCAGTTAGGTGATGTAGCTGTAGGCGCTTGGGCCAGCCGCCGGAGGTGCTACTGGCACACTGGATGGTACCCAATTTATTTTTGCGGAACAGTACATGGCAGGGGCCTCCTTTGTTAATCTTGCCCTGCTAATAATGGCTACTGTCTCTGTTGCTCTTAGGGTATATTTGCTGTTCTGTCATTCACATATTCTTTCTAAACTGTCTATCTGCGGCCAGGGGGCGGGGCTGGACCACTGCCCTGGGTCCTTCCCCAGGGTAGCAACGCTCCTGGCTTCCATACTTGTATTGATTCTCCTGAACCAGCGAACTCCACACTTTTCTTATACTCAACGTAAGTGAATATTTCTCTTATGGCATCCAAATTGCTCATCCAGCAACCTCTTATTCTAGAATCTTGGTGTTGGCTAAATGGAAGGGGGTTATGAATAAAATCATGAGCCATCATTAGGCTAAAGTTATTGGCATCTATTATGGATATTATTCTTCTTACTGATTAAGATGAGATATTCTCTGTCATACAAGAATGAAAAATAAACATAAGACCACTATTCCACATACACATTAAGCTCAGCAAAAGAGCTGATTCTAAAGCAAAAACAACAAAAGTCCTCTGGCACCTTAAAGACTAACAAACTAAGTTCCAAATGGGTAGCTGTGTTAGTCTAGAGTTCAGCAAAACAAGCAAGGAGTCCTGTGGCATTTAAAGACTAATTCATTTATTACATGGTCTTTCATGGGAGAAAATAAGCTAAGAATTTTGTTAGACTTTCAGGTGCCATAGGACTTTCGTTGCTTTTACTACATACAGACTAACATGGCTACCCCTCTGATTTTAAAACACTACCGGTTCTGCAGTGGATTTGCTTTCAAGGAGCACTGAACATGTGCCTGTGTTGCTATATAACTTCAGGAGGGAAACAGTTAATTTCCCACTGATTTCATTTAATATATTACATATAATATGCATCACTGTACTAGGGGCTATACACACAGAGAATGACAATCACTGGCCAAAGAATTTACCAATCTGTATTGCAATGCAAGGTGCAACCACTTCCTTTAATTAGTACCCCCTCTATTAGAAGGTGATTATGTTACAGTAATGGGTGTGCTGTGAGAATCTGAATGGAATAAAGGCTACATATGCTACCAAGTAAGCTACTTGGTAATCATGAACATAGACGACTTGGAGATTGAGGGATCTTTACCATCTGTCTCGCTCCCAGCCTCCTACTCCCAATACAAGAAACAGTTTCGAGTGGAAGCTTGTTTATCCCATTTTTAGACAAATTTTAGTTAGGGTACAAAACTACTTGCAATACTGATGCCCCCTGTGGGATTGTTGGCAGCAAGTATTGAACCAGGGACTTCAAGCTTAATGGATGCACCTCTACTGGCTGAACTATAAAATACATTTCTCATAGCTGAGACTGTGGCAGACTCATTGATTTCTAGCTGGCCTAACCACCATGAGAGGGAGACACAATGCCACACTGAGTAGGCAGCAGTTATGCACTCATCAGTGTGACAGTCAACAGCTTTGTTTCATTAGGCCCCTCCACCCCAATAAAGAATCTATCTATGCCTCTAAAAACTCAGGTTCAAATGGAAATATTTTATTGCCTCATCTGACTATCAGTGCCTTGAAATGAATAAAATGCCAGCACATATTACCAGTTAATAACTCTAATCCTCAAATCTTTGTCTGTCATTGCCCATTTATGAAATATGGTAATTTAGGAATTTCTTTTTGAATCATTTATGACCCCCAGCTCCGCAAAGCACTTTGGAGTGTGCTTATCTTTAGTTACTTCACTGGAACATGCTTAAGCGCTTTGCTGAATTAGAACTATGTGCATTAAATGACAGCAGTCTGGGCAGTAGTTTTTAGTTAACAATGGGAAACAGGTCCTTTTGTGCTAAAGAACTAGTAACAAAAAACAAACAAATAAAAAAAAGCCACCCCGTAGTTCAGGACCATATTTTACAGGAAACAGCGAACAACACATTCCAGATGCAAAGAACCTGAAAAGCAGACTGAAAACATAACAACAATAATTAAAGCCGTTATTTGCTGAATCCGGGAAGTCATGACTTTGACCATCTGTATGTGTGACACAGCATTTCCAAGCATTAAAAAGGCACCTGTACTCTAATGAGAAGTTCCTGGTGCCAATATCTACAGGCAGGCCAGCCTGTTTAAAAGGGCAGTGACCTGTATACGGGAAAATTTACAGTCACTGATGCGTCACACATCTTGCTTCTTTTTATTGGAAATGTTAATAGTCTGCTTTTCATTTCATTCAATTAAAAGTGTGAAACAAAATTCCAGCATCCCAGGGTCTCATTGACTAGGAATACTATACCACATAAAATGCTTCATTTACATAGGAAAAAATTTTCTCTGACATTTTGACGCTGGAGTTATCCATATCACTCAGCAGCACTAAGTGCTAGCAGAGAATCTAACAAGTGACAAACGCCCAGAAAGAACAGAAAAGTCTCTGGAAGACTTGGCTGCTAAATGTAAAAGTGTAAAAGAGAAAGGTGGACACATACACACACAAACAAGCAGGAAGTGAGGGGCTGATTATATTATACTCAGGGTCAGAAACCTTTCTCACTCCCTGTGCCAGCCCTGCCCCACCAACCCTCAAACAGGTGCCAGAGGTGTCCTTGAAGCCCCTTTTCCCTGTTGGCCCTGTCCCTCAGTTGGGTAGCAGGGCCAGCAGGTGTCAGAAGCCATAACGCACACATGGCATTTGCGGCCCCAGACCCCACTGTGAGCAGGGCCAGCAGCAGGGAGCAGCCACAGCACAGCAGAGATAGGAGCCCTGCATCCTGCTATGACTAGGGGCATGTGACAGCTTTGGTACGTGTACCAGGGGTTGCCAGCCCCTGAGTCATAGTTTATAAAATTATTTACCTTCCTTAGTCACTTTCTTCATGCAGATGTGACATGAAACAGAGAGGCAATATCAACTTCAAAGAAACTGAAGAAAAGTGAACCAAAGCCAAGACTGTAACAGGGTTCAAAGAAGAACTAGATAAGCTTGTGGAGAATAGATCCATCAATGGCTATTAGTCAGGATAGTCAGGGATTGCTGTCTGGGAATGGATGATGGGATGGGATCATTTGATGATTCCCTGTTCTATTCATTCTCTTTGAAGCATCTAGCACTGGCCAGTTTTGGAAGATAGACCATCACTATGACTAGATGCACCATTGCTCTGACCCAATACAGACATTTTTATGTTCTTAACCATGGGAAATTTCTCCATCATTGCTATCACAAAGAACAATTTATTTCCATAGGGGGTTTCGAAGTTCATGCTTCAGTAAGCTGAGTGGGGTCATTCCACACCTACTTCATTACTGGTTTTATTTTTTACTGCATTTCCAACAATCCAGCTATCAAACAGGTTCGGAATTAGTTTGACAAGTTTAATCTATGTACGGATCATACCCAGAGATGATTCCAATACCCATATTTTGTTAAGGGGAACTCCCATCCCATAAAATATTTTCAAATAGTGTCATGGAGAATAATGTAAAGTAGGCCTCCCTCCCCCTGCTTCAGTTGAGTTTTCTTTATGTATTCTTCCACTCCTTGATATTAAATTAGGCCAACATTAGTAAGCAAATGTAAAAAGATTTAAAGAGGGTGAAGAGAGTCTCCATTAGCGTATAGGAATATGAGCTCTACTGTTTTCCAAACCATTTATTTGGCATACTAGCTGCAAAACCCTTGTATGTTAAGCGTCTGATTCTGCTACTTTCACTTTTGCTAAACTACTCATATTGATACTACATTAGAGTGAAGTACTTACACAGATTTCAGCAGGACTATTTGCATAATATGCTACTTCACAACATAAGAATGGGTGGCAGAATTGTATGCTAAATTAATTTAGCTTAAAACAAAATACAGACAAAGAGAAAATGTCAAGATACATACCAAACGTTAAACATCTCATGATTTTTCACAGCTATCCTCCCATGCTTTCCACTCCTATCATTTGTTTATTGTCAGCCCTCTCTGCATGATGTAAAGGGGAGTTAATCCTATTCTCATTAACTTCAATCTTTTTGCCATTGAATTGGGACTAGACTTTTCAAATTCGGGTGTGAAAAGTTAAGCACCTGCATATGTGATTTGATTTCCAGAAGCCAATGGGAGCTTAGGGTGCAATTTTGAAAATCAGGCCTCAAATGTGAAGTTGGGCAACCAGAAATTCATAGAATCATAGGGTTGGAAGGGCCCTCATAGGTCATCTAGTCCAACCCCCTGCCAGAGGCAGGACCAAATTGATACATTTAAAATTAGCCAACACTTTTGACTATTTGGCTTTACATTTCTGTCTAAATAAATACTAAAATTTGGATTATATACTGAAAATTATAGAGATTTTCTAATAATACAAGGCACAGCCCTGAAAACCTTACCAATCAACATTCCTGTTTAACTGAATCAGACTTTGAGTACTTGGTTTTCTTAATCTGCTCTGAAAATAGTCCACAGACTACATAAAGCAAAATTCATCCATTTCCTGGCATTTGGCTTTATTAACAAAGAAAAACAATGTAAAATGAATATCAGCGCAAACTTTGCTAGGCTTTGCTGCTTCTCAAAGTCTCTCCCTCAAGGCTTCAGTGTCCACATCCTCCTCCTCCTCTTCTTCAGAAAGCCACTCATACCTTATGATGTTCTTTGATCTCACTGAATGGCCTTTCCACTTTGCTGTATTAAAGTACATGAGTAAGGTTTGCACGAGCAGGCATAGAGTTTATATATCTGTTTCATCAGTTCAGAAAACTGATGCTTGAATAGCTCATTAAATTTGTAATATGAAGCCAGGAGTGAAAGCATTGCTATTTTTATGGTGTGATATAGATGTTAATTCTCCCCATTGTTGAGAAAGAAAGGTACAAAGTGTACCTATATTAAGTTATTAGGTAATCTCCTGTCTCTCATTGCTTCTGCTTTCCTTTCATCAGCTCTCATAGCACACCCCCCCCCAACCAACTCACCTACCCACTCGCCAACTACCTTATGTAAGAAAGGCTCCCCCTGGTGCTAGCTAAAGATTTTATTTTGCAACAAAGAAAAGACTGCAAAATTCTTCTAGATGACTGTGGATTAATGAAAATAGACACAATGCAATGGATAAAGGCAATGCAGAGATGAAGGGTTATTGCAGTTAAAGTACTGGACTGGGACCTAAGAAATCTAAAATCTATTCTAGGTTCTGCCTCAGACTCTCAATGTAAGTTCTGGCAAGTCATGAAATCATACAGTTACCCATCCGGAAAATGCAAGTAACCACCCTTCCTATCTCCCACCCTTTGTTTAATTACAATGTAAAATCTCCTAGGCAGGAACTGTCTCTTATTGTGTTAATCACCAGGCTCTCTCACAACCCATATATTGACTGAGGCCTCTAGACCTAACATAACACAAATAAATACTAACAGTTATGTGTATTGATACTGTCCTGGTCACTCACAGTCATTAACAGAATAAATTCCAATATGCATTAAGAATTGCTCACTAGATTTTCCATTAAGTGGATAAATAAATGTGTTAGTCTTTAAAAGTACCACAGAATTCTTCCTTTGTTTTCGTTTTGCTGGAATTAACTGTTCTGGCTACCCCTCAGATTTAAGAACATACTACTGTCTCTGAGCAAATAAATAGCCCATTGTCCTTTAATCTCCAGCAATAATCCCAAGGACCTAAATCTATTGCTTGCTGCTGCTGACCTAGTCAGGAGCCTTGCAGTATAAGCTTGCACTCATGTATAAGCACAGGACACCATAAAATACTCTTTACTGAGAATAAGAGAATATAATCTGGTCCCAAATGCTCTCTGCAGTTCCTCGAGCCATAATCCTCTCCCCTTCCATATCACTCCATAGATTCTCTTTCCACAAATACACATAACAATTCAATAACAAAATTAAAATGTCAATATTTTTAAACAATTGGGAGGCACACAGAACTGACAGAACAAAAAAACAAAGTGAAATCATTGCACCTGGCTCGCTCCTGATATGACATGATAAAAAAAATTCATCTCAATATTAGAAGCCCCACCTCTTATTGATACCACAGGGGTACAGGCCCAACCACAGCTGCATTGAACCTTACCCTCAAATCTTAAAATAGACATCCATTTGCAGATATTAATTCACAAAAATATGGTAGTAAAATGTTGATATCCAGAAAAAGATAGAAGAAAATACACTTGTTTTCTATTTTTACACATGAAATGAAAGAGAAAAGACATGCTATTTTCACACTGCAAGGCACCAAATCAGTGACAGACTTTCCCTGTACTTCAGAGGGAACCTCATTATATTTATGTTCCTTTTGTATCTGATGAAGCACACCCTGAAATCAGCTTTAATTTCAATGGGAATTGGACCAGGTGCTAACTGTGGTTTCTACTGTATATAATGTAAGTATTGTGAATCTATAAGATGATTTAAACCCTTTCTATGTTATCTGGAATTGAAGTTCCATACACTGGGCTGTGTGAATAAGTAATATGGGGGGGGTCAGAGATTTCACTGGCAATTAGGAAATGTTTTTTAAAATGTTCAGACTGGAGGAGAAACCACTTTTTTTTTTTTTTTTTTTTTTTTAATTTTCAGCAGACGGAAAAGTTGGAATTTTTTTTTTGAGTCAAACAAAATGTTTCTTTAAAATCTTTCGGGGGGGGTAAGAAAATGAAGGGCTAGAGTCACAAAAATGTGGAAAGGACACATGTTGCCCCCATAATAGCCCTAGACTCTGTGATTAAAGCAGTGCCTTGGGATATGGTTAGTTTGACTCCCCATTCTGGATCAGGAACGGGCATGTAGCTGACCCCTCCCTCAAGGGAACACCTTAGCCATCAGGTGATACAGTCATTTTCAATCATTCACTGGCTGAGCGACTATTCAAATATTTTATACAAAGTGAGTAGCTTTAACAGGAATGATCGAAACAGACCTCCTCCAGACTATACTGTAGTCTGGAGACTTAGGGGGAGAAACCTAAGTTGATGTGCTGCCTTCTACAAGGTAGAAATTTGAACATGGGTCTTCCACACTCCAGATGAGTGCTCTCATCACCAGGTTTTGGAAATAAGGGGACTGCTTTAACCCCCACTATTTTTGTAAACAATGTCTAAATTTTCTTTATGAAGCTAGCCTTGAAACAGTACATGGTTCATTTTGACAATTTCCATCCCCCCCCCCCCGGCTCCCCCAGTCCCCCCAGCCCCATTTCAAACAGAACAGTTAAAATCAACAGAAATTCACAAAATCTTTTGGTCAAATTTGAATATACATTTTTGATGAAAAATGGTTACAAATTTTTACCTAGCTCTTTTCAACTATCTTTGTGTTTATATGACCCTATCAATATAGTATCTGAACATTTAAGAAAAAATCATGGAATTACCTTCAATACCCCATAAGGTACGGAAGTATCATCATCTCCCTTTTACAGATGCAGAAACTGGAACACAAAAAGATTTAATGATTTACATAATATCACTCAAAAAGTTTATGGCAAACCATAGAGCTAAACCCAAATCTCCTGAGTTCCAGTCCAGAGCTTTAAAAACAAGTAATTCCATCCTCTCAAGTCAAGCAAATCAAATAGAAGGAAATATTTCTTACAGTTCAGATAATGTCCACAACCTCTTGTATCTATTTGTGTTGGTGGAAATTTTTCATATGAAACATTTTGTGAGGAAAAATGGTTCTTGCATCTTTTCTTATCATGAACAAAAATACTAATTTTGATCATTTTTTTCATTTTCTGTATTTTATTAAGAGAATTCCCACATCTTTACTTATATTTTAATCAATGCTTTTACCAAAATCATGCTTTGAATTACTACTGAACTTCTTTATAAAAAATGCAGCTTTCAGTTAAAAATTGTCCATTAACAAATTAGAAATATTATGGTTTTGGTAAACCAAACTGTTCAATTAATATTTTCAAAATACCATTCCAACATTAACTTCCATTTAAAATTTGATCAAAATGTTGAAGAGAACAATTGATCAAACAAATGAACACACAAAATGGGTCCATTTTAAACCCTGAGAAATAGGGAGAGGTTCAAAAGTTCCTGCCTGAGTACTTTATGTTTTCAGCTACCTCAACTTATTATTTTGTTAATGAACTCCATACTGGGGATATACAGAACAAACAAAAACAAAAACAAAAACCCAACAACTCCCCAGCTATTTCATAGATTTCTTAGACTGTCAGTGATTTACAGTTGACCTCAACCTTTAAAAGTGTATACATCAAAGATGGGCCTAAAGCAAAATTCCAGCCCAAACAGACTGGAAATTGGACATATATACAAATAAGTCCAAATTTTACATCTATAACAAAAATGCAGTCATATTGAGTATGTTGTTATAATCAAAACAAGTAACAGAACTGTACCATGATGACAATAACATTTATCAAATAAGAGGTACAGTATATTTGACATTTTAATATAGTTCCAATAATAGTTAACCATATCATAAAAATAAGTAAGATTGAGCTCACAGATGGAATAGTAAGTACTCAGTGTTTCATTTGCCATCTTAATTTAACAGCAAATTATATATTTCTACATGATTATTGTTTTCATATGCTTGGAGTGATTAGCCCTTGCAATTCACAAGGTGTAATCGTAAAAGTTTGAAAATTGGCCCAAATGAATGGAGAAGAATCTGTAATTAGACCATGGGCAATGAGAATATTCTGTGGTTGTCAGAGGTACTGTGATTTCCTTTGTATTATCTGCAGTCATGTAATTGGGTATGGTTTTGTTTATTTACATTTTTTTAAAATTGATCATGGGAGAAAACTTTACTTCAGGGAAGAGAGACTGGTATATATGTTTCTGTATGAAAAGTGTCCTAAAATGTTTCTGAAACAGTCAAATTAAAGGTCACATTCAGGTCCCCAGATGCCCTTTGCTCTCATTAATTTCAGTGTGACTCATTTACATGCACACAAGGGAAACTTTTGCCCTTAAAATGCAGGTGCTATTGCTATTTCTTTTGATCTTTACACCCCCACCCCCACCCCCAGACACTTTTGAAAATGAACTTGAGGTAGATTTCTCATCCTTCCTTGCTTTGCCAGTATGTGCCTTCATTAACCCCGGGGAATCATATTTAGACGGTCAAGACTCCATCCTCATATATCCTATCATTGGGTACCCTCTTAAGATTGCCATCATGAGTGTCACCAATAATTACAGTGATTTTATGTCTGTAGATACTGTCACTGGAAGCTATTGCAGACCAAAATGACCAAAACAACTATCAGATGATAACTCCTTAGTCCCTGTACTGATCAGAACTGGACTGAACCAATAACTTAAAAGTGAAAGTTTCTCTGGCTATAAAATCATTCCCTTAAATTAACCCACCCCTCTATTCTGCCTTCTTTAGGAGAACAGCCAAGAGTTAAAGTAAGTTGGAATGCACCAGAATGCAGTTCTGGGCTCACAAATCTGACAGGCCAGAGTTCCATGGCCCAGGTTCCACAATCTAGAAAAATCAGGCCCACACATGCACGAAGAGGGTCTCAGACAATATAGGAAGGAGTCCCAGAGATTAGGAAGGTTCCACAGCCACTCAGTGACTAAAGCATAATTTGAGAACAGCCTTATTATCTAATTTCTAAATATCCTGGGACTTGCTCCTTCTGTGCCATGGGCCCAAATATGAAATTGGCACAGCGGCCTGACCAGCAGCTGCAGTCGTATAAGACACAGTGGCAGGTGGTGACTCTCTCTGAGGGCCCTCCAATTTTTGAAATTGCTTTTGTGGTTAATCTGTAACAGCTCCAGTCTACTGGTCTTCATGCTACAAAGTCAATTTATTTTTCCTAGCCAAGAAAGATTAGGAAGGCATTGTGGAGCAGATCTTAAATAGTTTTAAAGCACCAGTAGAAGTGTTGCCAGCAGATCGAGGGATGTGATTGTTCCACTCTATTCGGCACTGGTGATGCTGCATCTGGAATACTGTGTCCAGTTTTGGGCTCCCCATTACAAAAAGGACATGGACAATTTAGAAAGAGTCCAGCGGAGGGCAACAAAAATGATCGAGGGGCTGAAGCACAAGACCTATGGAGAAAGACTGAAGGAACTAGGCTTATTTAACCTGCAGAAGAGAAGACTGAGGCGGGAGTTGATAGCAACCTTCAACTACTTGAAGGGTAGTGGGGTGGCGTCTTTATCCCCGTGGAGTTCTTGGAGAAGCTGGGGTGTGTGGGTGGGTGTTGACCTCTGTCCCTCCCTTCCTACCCAGTGCAGCCCTGCTTCCCATCCTCTACACCCTGGGAAAGCCAATATCCACCAGCAGCCATTTCCTATTGGGCTGTAAGGACCCCACCCTCTCATCACATGTTCTGTTTCCACCAGCAGGTGCAGATCCAACTGCTGCTGCTGGGGGCCTGTGATGGAGCGGCAATTGAGGGGTCCTTTTTGGTGCCCCATTATTTCTCGGGGGAGGCTCAATGCTTCCTCTGTATGGCCATGGGGCACATCTAGAGGGAATACCACCTGGCCTACCATGGAGAGGAGGCAACTGGGTCCCCCGAGGTTGTGGTGGGTGCGGGCCGTATCATCGCAGGCAACCCAAGCTATCAAGCCACTGGAAATGCCCCTTCCCCTCCTCCTCCTCCTCCCTCATCATCAGGACCCATAGAGACAGAGGGGTGATGGTGGCTGGTGCCAACTAGGAATAGGGCTCACCCCAGCAGGAGGGTTCCCATCCCTCTGTCATTGCACCCTCGTTCCTTTCCTCCCAGGTGCCTCTGCCACCTAATTCTGCCCGCATTGGCCAGCCTTCTGATGCCACCTTAGAGGGCTAGGTCCTTGTTACGGGGAAGCACAGTAAGCGAAGGAAGGCTCTGGCCCTCCCCAGCACATTGGACGGGGAGGAGGCCCCCTGGAAGACATTGCATGGGGCTGATGAGGAGGAGGAGGAGGAGGAGGATATTGTTATCGACAAGCCTTCCGCCACACCTGCCAACTTGATCCAGTGGAAGGTCCCAGCTGAGGAGATGGAGTCAGTAGCAAAAGGGGGAAGTACTACCCACCTACTGGAAGCTCTTTTAGACTCAGTTCCTGGAGAGGCTGATGATGGGGCCACCCCCATCCCACCCCCGAGCCCACCTTACTACCTGCAACTGAAGCAGAGAAGGATTTAGGCCTCATCTTTGCAGAGATCGAGGCCCTGGGTCTGACCCAGGCTGCTGCAGGGGATATTGACCCTCTACCAGCAGGCCTTGATCTGGGCAGTGACTTGTCTTTGCCGCCCCCTTCCTCCCCACAAGCCCAGCCCCTGCCTGATGTCCCTGTCCTAACCCCAGGGATGCCTCCGGGTGCAATTCCACCTACAGCTGCCGAGCTTCCTGAGGCAAGGGCCAGTCCCGAGCTGCTGGGCCCCAGGGGCTCAACCCTTGAGGAACAGCTCCCTCTTCCCTTACCCCAACCCTCCCCCCTGCCTGATGCTGTGGCCATGGACATCCAGCTCTCTTCCACCCCCATGCCCAGCGTCAGCAGGGATCCACCCCCTGATTCCTTCCGAATGAACCCCATGCCTGGTCAAGGGGAGCTGCACCCTGGTGGTTTGACCACCAGAGCCCCCACCCCTGGCCATGCTCCCACCTCTGTTCCTGAAGCTGTCCCCAACCCCATCCCCATCCCTCTCTCTGATGCCTCCTCAACTGTTACCTCAGTCCCTCCCGTTTCTGCCACCCCGGGGATTGTGCCCTTCCCTCCTCCACCTGCTGATTCCCAGGGGGCGTTATTCGTGTCCACTTTCATCCCTAGGGCTGCTGCCTTCCCTCCACAGCCTCCCTCTGTTACATCGGGGGTTGAGCTGGGCGACATGGCACCCATGACACTGGCACTATGACAAGGTTCTGCACCCTGTGTCTGTCTGTCTCAGGCAGCTGTTGGGCCATTATGCGGACCCAACTGGGGGACAACCAAGAGCCTTCTGCCCCATACCCCCTAGCACTGCGGGATGACCTGCACATGTTCCTGGCTGACACTTGTGGGGCCAGGAACCCAGTGCAGCTTGCCATGCAGCACTGGTGGGACCTCCATCTCACCCGCCGGGCCGTGAGGACCATCCTGAAGGAGGGAAAAGGGACCAGGAGGCAAGATGCCATGGCTGACCAGAGGGCCTGCAGCTTCCGTGACTCGCTTATGGCCTTCGGGATGGGACGCAGATTGTTGCGTGGCCCGACTGAAGCTGCAGGTACCCCTGCTGCCCCTGAGGATCCTCCCCAGCCCTTCTCATGACCCCTACAATCTTCACAACTTTGAATGCCAGGGGCTGTAGGATGGGTCTCCACAGGACCCAAGTGATCTCCTTCCTTCGGGAGGGGCGCTACTCTGTGGTTCTCCTGCAAGACACCCATTCGGATTCAGCCGCTGAGGACCGCTGATAGCTCAAATGGGGGAACGGGGTGTTCTTGAATCATCTCTCCACCTGCTCTGGCGGAGTGGTCACCCTTTCCTCCCCTGACTTACAGCCCAAGGTGCTAGGGGTCACTGAGGCTGTGCTGGGCCACCTGCTGCAACTCCGGGTCTGTATGGAGGGGCTGGCATTGAATCTGGTCAATGTCTGTGCCCCAACATCAGGCCCAGAGCAGGTGCATTTCTTTCGGCAGGTGGCCGCCTTCCTTGGTACCTTGGATCTTCAGGAGTGCCTGGTCCTGGATGGCAATTTTAACACCATCCTCGAGGAATGGGACCACACGGAGACCAAGCAGTGCCAGGCCACTGCAGATATCCTCCGGGAGCTCGTTGACCATCACTGCTTGGTGGACGTCTAGTGCGACCACCACCTGGATGACAAGGTCACTTTTACATTTGTCTGGGTGAGGGAAGGCCAGTCATGCCACTTCCAGTTGGACTTCATTTATGCGTCCCATTGTCACCTTGCATTTGGCCAGCCCCTTTGTCAGATCACCATCTGGTGACTGTGATGGCAGAGAGGCCAGGGCCAGCCTACTGGAACTTCAATAATAGCCTGCTGGAGGATGTGAGCTTCATAGTATCCTTCTGGTATTTCTGGCTGGCCTGGCGAGAGCAGAGGCCCACCTTTCCGCCAGTGCAGCATTGGTGAGATGTGGGAAAGGTCTACATCTGGCTCTTCTGCCGTGACTACACTCGGGGGGGGAGGGGCGGGAGGCAGCCGGAGGAGAGATGCGGCAATAGAGCAGCTGGAACAGGAGGTGCCTGGCTACCAGCCCTGAGGATCCATCCCTCTGTGGAGTGTGCTAGGAGAAGCAGGAGCAGCTCTGAGCCCTCGAGGCCCAGGGAGCCTTCGTTCAATCCCACATCCACCTCCTTTGGGAGATGCATCACGGCTCCTGCTTCTTCTCTGCCATGGAGAAATGGAGGGGGGCCAAAAAGCACGTCACCTGCCTCCGAAAGAGGCCTTCTACGCCAGTCCTTTCTCACTGGATCCAACCAAAGCCACTGCCTGCAGGATGCTCTGGAATGAACTCCCCACAGTCAGCAAAGGCGACTGGAATAGGCTGGAGCTTCCTCTCGCTCTAGCCAAGTTCTCAGAAGTCTTTCATTGCATGCCCACCAATAAATCTCCGGGTATGGATGGGCTGACCATGGAGTTCTACCACGTGTTTTGGGACGCCCTCAGCCCAGACCTCACCATCATCTCAGCCAAGTCAGAGGGAAGTGGGAATCTCTCCCTCTCTTACCGCCAGGCAGTTCTGACCCTGCTGCCCAAGAGGGGGGAACCTCCGTGACCTTCAAAACAGGTGTCCTGTCTCACTCCTCAGCACAGGCAATAAAATGGTAACCAAGGCCATCTCACTGCGGCTGTGGTCTGTGCTACAGGATGTGATCCATCCCAACCAGACCTACACTGTTCCTGGCCAATCCATCTTTAGTAATCTGTACCTAATCCAGGATCTCCTGGAGCTTGTGTGTAGGGATGGTCCATCGTTTGTCCTCCTGGCCCTGGACCAGGAGAAAAAATTTGACAGGATGGACCATGGACATCTCCTGGGCACCCTGAAGGCGTTCAGCTTCGGACCCTGCTTTGAGCAGTTTCTCTGAGTGCTGACGCCTCTGCAGAGTGTCTGGTCAAGCTCAACTGGACCCTGACTGAACTGGTCAGCTTCAGGTGATGAGCACATCAAGGCTGCCTGCTGTTGGGCCAGCTGAATGCTCTGGCCATAGAGCCCTTCCTCTGTCTCCTCTGTCAGAGGTTGATGCTCCATGAGTGGGGGCTGAGGCTTGTCCTGTCGGCATATGCCGACGACTTGCTTCTCGTGGTCCAGAACTTGGGCAACCTGGTGCAGTTGGAGGCTTGCCTGGCTGTCTACTCGACAGCCTCCTCCACCCAGATCAACTGAATCAAGAGCTCTGGCCTGATGGTAGGGGTTGGGTGGCCAGCAAACTCCCTCCCGCCAGCGCTTCAGGCCATCCAGTGGAGCATGTGTCCGCTGCTCTATCTCGGCATCTACCTTTCTGCCACCCATGTCTTCCCAGATGAGAACTGGCATGATTTGGAAGGCAGGGTCTTTGGGCAGCAGCAGAGAGGGACAGGACTCCTGCGGTGCCTCTCCTTTCAGGGAAGGGCACTAGTTGTCAACCAGCTCCTTCTGTCCATTCTCTGGCACTGGCTCAACACCCTGGTCCCACCCCCAACATACTTGGACAACCTCCAGAAGACAGTTCTGTAGTTCTTTTGTCCAGGACTGCACTGAGTCTCTGCAGGAATTCTCAGCCTTCCCCTGGAGGAGGGGGGCCAGGGCCTATGCTGTGTTCACAGCAAATCCACACCTTCCACATCCAGGCCCTGCAGAGACTCCTTTATGGTGCAGGTAGTCCGGCGTGGAGCCATCTGGTGCTGACCTTACTCTGCCACTTCTGAGGGCTCTGATATGACCAGCAGTTTTTTTATATCCATCCAAGGGGGTCTTCCACGAGACCTCTCTCTCTCCTGCTGGCTTTCTACCAGGACCTCCTCTGGACCAGGAGGCTCATCTCGGCCTCCAGGTCTATTGTACCCACCGAAGGGGAGGACCTCCTCATGGAGCCCCTGCTGCACAATCCCAACCTTCGTGCGCAGGTAGTGGAGGCTCCCTCTGTGATGCAGAGGGTGGTCCTGGCAAGCATCACCACAATCAGAGACCTCCTGGACTATGGTTGTGGGGACTGGGTGGATCCCCTTGTGCTGGCCTGGGTGTACCTCAAGCGGGTTCTGTGAGAGTATCCCCCCCCCCCCCCCCGTCCCAGCCCTCTAGAGCTTTCGATCAGGCCCCGGCCTCACAAGCCCCCCCCCCCCCCAGCTGCCCCCAACCCATGGACCCAGCCAGCTGCTGGATCTGCAGCTGGCCTGCTTTTGAACCAAGCCTTGGGACTATATGTACACACTCGTGCTCCATACAATCCACTCTTGCATCCCGCCCAGATACGAAATGGTGGGACCTAATACCACCCATGGAAGGCGAGGACCCCTGGTGGGCTAGCCTGTATTCCACCTTAACCCCACAGCCCATCAAGGACATTAGTTGGTGGCTCCTTCACAGAGCCGTAAGCATGGGTAGGTATTTGGCATGGTTCACACCATACCCTGATACCTGTCCATTCTGCAGTGTGAGGGAGACCCTAACGCACACATACCTAAAGTGCATCAGATTGAAGCCCCTTTTCTAGCTCCTCCAGAACCTCTTATTGAGGTTCTGGCTGCACTTTTCCCCTCACTTGTTTCTTTGTGCACCCCCCATTTGTGGCCCCACAAATTCACAGGACCTTCTCATCAGCCTCCTCCTAGCCCTCACTAAAGCTGTCTCTGACAAGGCTAAGGAGAGGAGGTTGGCTGGAGGGGGCCTCTGTGATGTTGGGACCTATTTCTGGTCCCTCCTCCGTTCATGTATCTGGGCAGAGTTCCTCTGGGCGGTGTCCACTGGCTCCCTCAATACCTTCCGAGAGCAGTGGGCACTGTCTGGGGTTCTTTGCTCAGTGACCCCCCTCAGAATCCCTAATTTTGAACCTTTAGCCTCACACCTGTTCCTGTTTTTTCATTAGTTGTCCCCCACAGTCGGTTGGTCCAGGGTCTAGTGCCACCTCCCCTTGGGCTGGGAGGAGGGGTTTTAGCAGGGGGTGGGCTCACATCTGCCCACAGCCCAGTTACCAAATAGGTTCACTCTCAGAGTGCCTGCTGCCCCTAATATCTCACAAGTCCGAAAGTCCCTAGAGAAGCTCAAGTCGATCAACCAAAATAATTTACCCCAGGTCACACAGGCCCACTGATCACAAAGACCATTGAGAATCATAGAACCATAGGGTTGGAAAGAACCTCATGAGGTCATCTAGTCCAATCCCCTGCTAAAAGCAGGACCACTCCCACTAAATCATCCAAGCCAGGGTTTTGCCTAACCAGGCCTTAAATGTTTCCAAAGATGGAGATTGCACCACCTCACTAGGTAACCCATTCCAGTTCTTCACCTGCCCTCCTAGTGAGAAAGCTTTTCCTAATATCTAACCTCGACCACCCCAGCTACAGCTTGAAACCATTGCTCCTTGTTCTGTGCTCAGTTACTACTGAGAACAGCCAAGCTCCCCTTCAAGTAGTTGAAGGTTGCTATCAAATCCCTCCTCAGTCTTCTCTTCTGCAGACTAAATAAGCGTAGTTCCTTCAGTCTCTCCTGCTAAGTCATGTGTCCCAGCCCCCTAAACATTTTCATTGCCCTCCTCTGGACTCTTTTTAATTTCTCCACATCCTTTCTTTAGTGTGGAGCCCAAAACTGGACACAGTGGCCTCACCAGAGCTGAACAGAGGGGGAATAATCACAACCCCCGATCTGCTGGCAACACTCGTACTGATGCAGTCCATTATGCCATTGGCCTTTTTGGCAGCAAGATCACGTTGTTGACTCATATCCAGCTTCCAATCTGCTATAACCCCCAGGTTGTGAAGATGACTGCTCACAGCCCAAGTTTAAAAAAAGCCCCTTAGATTAATGTCACTTTCATTTCCTTTTTGCTTGTGACTGGCACTTGAGTCTATTAGAACACATTGTACAGCAGAGGATTATTTTGGATGGTCATTGTGCAGTGTAACAAGAGGGTAAGGGCTGATCCTTCAGGAATGATTGAAACAAGAATCACAAATCAAAGAAGAGCTGCTCTGCAGACTCTGGTGATCTCTCTGAGTCTGAAATGAAGGAGAAAGCCCATTTGTGTACTGCCAGCTTGAACAACCAGACCTTGGATAAACAACAGCATGTCTTGGCTTTCTTACCTGGCCAGAGATTGTCTTGTCTCAGTTTGCTCTGCTTCCTCTCACTGACACCTAGTGTATTCCTGGATGTGTCTGTACTAGTACTAGCTCAAAAGTAAGCAACTGTATTTGAAAGAAATCCATTACCAGTGTTCTGTTCTAATTGTACATAAAATGTTTACATAGGGACTTGTTTGGAAACTGTTTTCCATGTCATTTGAATTTGGTTGCTTAATGCTTGCTTGCAGTATAAAGAGCAAACTATGTCACCTAAATTCATCTAAATCAATAGGAATTATTTCAGAGAAAATAAGTTTAGAATGAGCACTAGCCCACCTGGAAATTCACTGCTCCCCCTCTATGTCCTCCCCATACAAAAATTTCTGGAGTCGCCACTGTTTCCTGTCCTGGCATCTAAGGCTTTCTTTCCTCGCAACTCCTCTGGTTTTGATCCTTCTTTCAGGGCTAAGAACCTAGAGCTTATTCTCCCCTTCCCAGGTTTCCTCATCATCATCTTTGCCCCCAGAAAGTAATTGTTTCTCCCTGAAACCTCTACTACTACAAATTTCCCCTCTTTATAGTCCTTTCACAGTTTCTCCTCCAGCTGGCTGCAACAGCAATTAGTATTTAGAAGTTCCCAAGCTTCCTGTTAGGTTCAAATGTGAAAGTCTGAGCTCATTCAATCCCATCAGAGCAGGTGTGGGGCAAACACCCCATTACAGAGCCCCACATGTTTGTCAGTACAAGCTATCTACATTCCAAAGATTGGGAGGTAAATGATATTTCTAGCAACTATCATAACTAAAAATTAATTTCATTTGCAACATGTGGCTTTTAAGCCTCATAATTTGACTGAGTCTCAGTCAATTTTCACCAGAATTCTGAAAGAACCAGATTCTCATTTGGTGTTAACATGTACAGCTCCACTGAAAATTGACACCATCTGAGGATCTGGCTCAAAGACACTTCTATTCAATCAAATATTTGTTCCTAACAAGCTTTTCTTTTCAACCCCTGTGGTTGCCACTAAAGTGCGGTTCAATTACAGTTTACAAATTTTTTTTATTATAATATGGGGAATTTTTTTCTCTCTATTCACACTCAGGGCCAGATTAACTGACCCATGGGCCCTGGGCTGCTCCCCCACCATAGGGTCCCCTCCTGCCTGGCTCAGTACCTCCCCCAGGCTTCCAGCCATCCCCCTCCCCAGCCCTGCTCTGAGCCGGCTGGGTGCCAGATTATCAGTGTTTTCAGGGCTGCAGCCTGGGCCCCTGTTTTTGGCGTGATAATCTAACCCTGCCCACACTGTTTTTGCTCAAAGTCTCTTTCTTAATGAAAAAAACCCCCTATCTTTCAATAAGAACACAGTCATGAAAGCCTGCATGCATTTTACAGGAATATTTCATAACATTATGAGATTAAAAATAAGCTTTGATATAAATACTGTATCAACCACAATAATGATTGATGGTATAGATATGCAACACTAATACACATGGTATAAGCATGCATATGTTCACCACTTAAGAAAGTAAACTTTTCAATATCATCTGTTAATTTTCATTTCTTTCAGACCACTTGAAATTCACAAATTATTTTTATTTTTATGCATGATAGGCCCTAGCAGTCAATAGCATAAATTGTAACAGTCCATGTTAAGTATTTTTACAGCTATTTCTTCACTCCAAATTAATGTTTGAAGTCAGACATAAAGATGTTTTATTTTCTTTCCCAGGAAAAGAAAAAATAAATGCTAAAATTAAAACTCAAGGTTATTAATCTTGAAGGAAGCTCTGACACATGAACTTTTCAGTCTTGCAGGAGATACATTTGGATGTTGTAAGCTCTCTTTCCCTCCAGACTCCCTCAAATTAATTCACAGAAGTCTAAATATAAAATTGTCCTTAGAGATAATAGTCAACATATTGTTACTTCCATACAGCACTATTTTGAAAAACACATGCAAAACCAAAAATCCTCAAAACAAACCCCTCGTCCTCTTTTAAAACTACTATAAAAACATGTTCAAGGTTAACAGAGATGTGAAAGATGATTAAATCTGAAAAAGGTCTGCTTGCCTGAAGGAAGGCTAAGTACCCTTGAATTAACTTTCTTTAAACCAGAGCTGTACAAGCTTCGAACTATCCAAACTTGAACTTAACACCCTTTCAAAAAAATGTTTGTCAAGCATATAGCTTATTTCTGAATCCTATCTTTAACTGGATAAGGACTCCATTATAACCTCTTGGCAACGCTGCCCGACAAGTAGGTGGGAAACCAATAAAGCACTATTTTTCTTTTCTGAGGATCCTCTTAGCAGTATCCTCAAGCCAAATCCAGTTTTACCAGGCAGAGCGTTAACCACTCCATAATCAGCGTGCTGCATCAAATTAACCCTTCTGACATAGAAAAAACAAATTGTATATGGCATGCTCTAACAATTAAAGTAACTTAACACTGACATTTGCTTCTCTAGAGTTACAGATCAACTTCTCCTTTGCATTTTTATTTATTTTGTGGCTTTGGACTGTTGCTGAAATAATACTTGATTGAGATAAGAAAGGAGATACAAAGAATGATCACCCTTGTATTTGTCCTGTCAAAAGGGGCTATTTTAAATTATATTTAGCTGGCACACCCCAAAACACCATTTCAGCCTACATGGACTGCCAAAGAGCACAAATGCTGTGACCTTGCCCCCTTTCCTCTGAGAAAAGTCACACACCTTGCAGAACTAACACAGAAGAGGTAGTGGGGCACAGTGGATGGAAAACTGTTCAATGAACTGAGCAACATGAATTTTATTTCCAGCTGGGCAATCACCCTGGCTGAGTGAGCTGCGACAAGTCACTACTCTTCTTGTACTTCAGTTTTCCCATCAGTAAAACAGGGACGATGATACTTCTCACTTCCTTTACAAAGTACTTTGAGATCTACTGACTAAAAACACTATTTAAGAGCTAGGTATTATTCTTACCCCAACTTCAAACCCATTTGAGGATTTTCTTTATTACACAAGAGCCTTCAAGGAGACATGTAAACTGGCTTTCTAAATGGTTTGTGCCACCTAACCAGAACAGAGCTGCAAGGGTGGATTCCAGAATTCTTCTCTATATAAAAGTTAAAACTCTTTAGATAACTTTTTAATCAAACCTTGTTCTTTGCAGCTCTAACTCAGACAAGACATAGTGCCATAACATGATTTGGTCCTAAGACAAAGTATTATGACATGCCAACTTAAAGCAAAAGCCATTGTCTCTGTGATGAAAGAGGCCACAGTCCTGAGTATATAGTAGAATATTACAAATGTCCTGGGTTGCACACATTTCATTACAAACACTTTGTTTTGCAATTATAGTAGTTAGAATTCATCCGCAGAAACTAATCACACTGCTACACCTCAGAAACCATAGAAAATAAATACCAATAATAAAAATGCAACAAAATTATTTTCCCATAATTTGTTAAATGTATTTTGAAAAAACTGCAAGATTCAGTACCTTTAAATGAGCAGGCTATAAGCGGAATAGGTTGCAGTGGAGGGTGGCTGTTGAAGCTGTATCTAAGAAAAGGGGTGTCAAACTCCTGCTATGGCAGACCAGATTTGACTTAAATGTAGCTCAAGTGGGCCATATATACCATAAATTGAAATACTAGGCCACTCTCCTGCCATCGTGGAGCACTGTGTATGCAAAACTGAACTACGTGAGACCAAACACACTCTCCCTCTCTCTGTTAGGGAGAGTGTGGTCTTGCAGAGTGCCATCTCTCAAAGCCAGTTCTCTGCAGTGTCACAAGACCTGTCACTCTTGCGGCATCACAGGGAGACCACTCTCTCTCTGTTAGGAGGAGAGTGTGGTCACACGGAACACAGTCACAGGCCAGATGGAAGAGCTTCACAGGCCGCATCTGGCCTGCAGGCAGCACGTTTGACACTCCAGCCTTAATATTTAAATATCAAATCCTGAAGATAAATGCAACCCCAAAATTCCTGTGAATCATAACTCAGATGGTAATATCAACCTGGAAATTCACATGGGTTTTCACAGGACTACTCATCTGTCTATCTAAGACTGTTATATGACCTCCATTCTGGTAGTAACTGAGCATCTCATAGTCTTTAATGTATTTATCCTCGCAACTCCTATGAGCTTGGAAAGTACTATTATCCCCATTTTCCACAGGAACAGAGCATACATTTACACTATGACTAAAAAAAGCCCATGGCCCTGAGCTTACTTAGGCTCAAAGGGCTATAAAACTGAAATGTAGACATTGGGGCTCAAGTTGGAACCTAAGTTCCTAGACCCTCCCATCTTGTGGAGTCTCAGATTCTAGGCTCCAGCGATTCTCATCCACTATGTTTGGACACATTACTATGTCGCCACACAGCAGTAAGTGTGTCACGTAGAGCCAGGGAGATGGCTAGGTTTGGACAGGGGCGAGGTGCTTGTCCTATAGAGTCTCAAAAAACTGCCAAGTGTATTGTGACACACAAAAGGCTGAGAACCACTGTGGCTTGGATCATCTTTTCTCTCATAAAAAGAAAGCTTTTCAAATTGCAAATACTACTTCTCTAAAAAGCTATTTTTATTATTTTAACACTAGCACATAGCCATAACCTTACCCTACAACTAGACTTATTTGTGACATATAAAATAACCTGCACTCAGTGTTTTGAAATGCTTTGAAACAATACCACGACTTTTTGTAAAAAAAAAAAAAATCAGCTCTCATAATCCTGTTAGAAATGCTAGCTTTACTAATGATAAGTATTAAGCTGCAATGTCAGATGGCATCACTGAAAATCTACATGTGACTTTGGTATTACTACTTAGTGAATTACACAAGCAATGTAAAAGCATCAGGGTATCATGAGTGAGAATCTGTACAGCTAGATTCAGCCACAAAGTAACAACTTCTTCAGGTTCTCATTCACCTAGTTACTTACCCAAATTCCTAATTTTAAACTCTACTGAAGTCAGTAATTCAATCTGTAATAGTTATAAAACAATAATGTTGTCCTTCTGGCCAGCCCATTCCTCAAGAAGTCATATGCATGAACTTTCACTGATTTGCCTACATTTCAGCCTGATCTAAATTACACTGATGTCATTGGAGAGACTCCCACTTACTCGAGTAGAAGTTAGTTAAATCTTTCTTTACATTAACATTTCTGCAAAGATCAACTCAGATTTCACTTTGAAAAGCAAAGCAAACAAAGCCAGCTACACAGGATGAGCATGCTCAAATGTTTTCCCTACTAGTAACATGAAAGTCTTCAGAATGGTTCCTTTCCTGCTTGCCCAACTTCTACTTTTATTACCTAGCCATACACAAGTGGAATTCATAATGCCTTGTTTCTCTGTCACAGAACAAATCACTGCCAGCAAGATTGAGAAAGAATGTCTGAAACATATCCTTAAGGGATATGGAGGAGAAAAAAAGGAGACTTTGGGAGGTATCATTTATTACACAGCAGGCCAAATCCACCCTGTAGTAACTCCACTGAGCTATGCTTTTGTGGGCTAAATATCTTTATTCATCAGGCTCTAAATGCTAATAAGACTGGATTATTGGCAAGGCTATATATATCCTGAGGACCCTTGGACTTGAAGAGAGTGATGTTCTAAGAACTGATTTGAAAGGCTCCGTTGATTAATTTGCCCATCAAGATGCTAAAGCCGTTGAAATCAATAAAGTACCCAATACAAGTGTAGGTTGCTAAAATGTGAGCATGGTGTAAAAACAATTAGAGAAACAAACTGAGGGAACATCTACAGCATAAACAAAGGTGCCATTATAGACATATTGGACTGGCACACCTGTGCTAGATTTAACTAGTGTAGATAATAATAGCAGTGAATATGTGGCAACATAGGCTTCAGTGAAGGCTAGCAATTCAACTTGGTACCTTAGGGTAATGTATTCTGAGGAGGCCTATGATATCATGTCTTCACTATTATTTCTTGCCCATTCTAGCAAAATCAAAGCTAATGAAGGCATGCCTATCATGTTGTAATTATAACTTAGTTAGCAGTGTAACATACCTGGACTATCTGGAAACATTGGTTCTGTTTCTTGGTGCATCTCTGACTCACTCTGGAGCCAACACTGTTCCTATTCAAGTCAATATCCATATTCCTCAGATGAAAGTCATTAGTTTTTTTTTATCTTTTAATCTGTTATGTGAATCTGGGCTATATGTTTTATGTCAACAAGTAAGCACTAAATGCAATTTCTGAGCTGTAATTTGGGCATTGGGTATTGGAAAGACAACCAAACGATCTCATATTTGACTGGGTAGCAGTATGCAATGGATGGAGAAAATACAGCAAAAAGTATATGACTGTTAAAGACAGCACATACCACCAAACACTGACTCACTTAGGTCAAATCCTCCAATGGGGCAAATGTAAAACTCAATGAAGCTGATGTACACCAGCTGAAACTCTGGCCTGCTATTCATTTATTTGTTCATTTGTACACAGAGTTTAATCCAGTCTCGGTTGGCCTTTAAAAAAAATCCTGATTTGTTGAAGAAAAGAAACAAAACTCCATTACTAGTATGGAAGCTTCAACCCATCAAAATGTATATTGTGTACACCTCTCTTAAAACAAAACAAAAACCTACAAAAATAAGAAGTATCTTCCCACTCGCAACCCTGACTGTTTATTAAACTTTCTAATGCTCTTTGTCTTTTATTAAACTGTAGACTGATTGTTGCAACCACTGGTGTGTGGCTATATGTCTGTACAGAATTAAGCACCAGGGGGCCTTTATATAACAACAAAAATAATGTTTCCAAATTGACTCCCCTCTAATTTGTTAAAGATGGAAACTTCATAAAAATAAACAAGCATCCTTCATACGGTCAAATCCTTCTTGTGCCAGCATGGCTGTTGTGAGAAGATTTGCTGTAGTCTGTCTAAAACACCACACAAGATTCCTCTTTCCCCTCTAAAATCACTGACTAAAGATCTGAGAGAAAAATATGGAATAGAACACACAAAGAGCCAAACAGAAACATTAAATCTCTTTTTAAGGAACAATTGAAGCAATATACCTTTTGTAATTTTACAAAAAACAACACACAAAAAACATCCCAAAAAACTTGTCCATCTTGACATAGGAAAATGCTGGAATGTTAAAGTTGCCATTTAACTCTCTATTAAAGGTGCTGTATGATTAAAGAATGGGAAGAATTGACAACGAGACACAACATGACTTAGAGAAGAGCAAAAAATTTCTCTAACTTAAACCCCAGTTCTCCCTTTTTTAGGAAAAGGGAGTTTTCAGCAGGAGTTAATGAAAAGAGCATCAAACAAAGTTAAAATTCTCACTGAAGCTAGTCAGCCTTGGCAGGGTCGAAGTTTCCAGTACACTGCTGCCTTCATGACATGGGCCGATGCATGTCTGACTTTATGTTTCTAATATAAAGACATTTTTAAAGATGTAATCACCAAAGACTAATGAGAAAGAATAATGTTATTTCATAATTTAGAAGAAAAAAGGGGCAACACATCTGGAATTAACTTTGAATGGTAAAGATACTGACATCAGTGCTCTACACGAACAAATATGTAAAAACCCACACAAAGCTCTTACCCTGGAAAATTCAAGCTGGGAAGTCTGAATGCCTTTAATCAGTAAAATGAAGGAAAACAAAACCCAAAAAGGAACTGTCACATGGGTTATTATGAGACAAACTCAGTCCCATTCTTGAATGCGCTCCCTGCACAGCAATGCAAAAAGGCCAGTAGGGAGGGCACAGGCAGGCTGGAAGGACCTACAGCTACCCACCTCCTTCGGTCTTCCCAGTATGAAGGCTACCCAAAGGTCAATGCAATCTACTACTGTCATACAGGGTCAGATTCAAACACATCTATAAACAGAATTACTTAATGCTTTGGAAAGCCTCACTGATTTCATGGTGATTACTCAAAGAATAAAGTACTACTCTGAGAGAGATGATGATATCAGAATCTGATCCACATTTACGAATCCAAGGAAGGGAATGAAATGGCCAAATGGAGAGCTAATTCAACATTATTTAGCTGCACAGAGATTAAAGAACACCATGAGGATTTTCTGAGGAGGCTGATAGAACTAAAAGAATGGAAAGCATAGCAGCAGACCGAAGTCAGCACTGAGTTTGTTTTTTCTGTGTGAAAAACAGAACATAAGTGCATTAAATTAAAAGCAATAAATTTAAAACTAACTAAAAATAAATACTCTCTTGCACTTCCTGTATCTGTGGAACTCACTGTCACAAGGTTATAATATTGACATCTAGAGCTTAGTAGAATTCCAAAGAAATTTTTATACCTAGACATAGGAATTGAGAATATCCACAGTTTCTCTAAATATGATTTTTCCTCCCCAAACAGATGTAAATCTTCATTCTGTAGGGCAAAAACCAACCACTGGTTCACAGAAGTAAGGAAAATTTTCTGTTTTGAATAGGTTATTCTTTTATGAGGATTTTTTTCATGTCCATCTGAAACATCTGGCACTGACCATTAAGGCTCAGAATTCTACTTGAGAAGGACTGCTCGTCTGATTCACAGCATGGCATTTTCTTTGTCTCTATAAACTGACTTCTGGTGTTTCCAAAATCACAATGTATCATTTGGGTCAAGATTCTTTCCTCCTCTTTCTGCATATTTGCCAAGTCTCCAGCAGAGCATTTCAGACCCAGCATTGGGGGGTGAGGGTGCTCAAGATTTGCCCCAATAGCACAGTTACTATTCTCAAAGGCCTTGAATTTCATTCTTTATCTGAGGCCCAGCTCCAGTAAAACAGATAGATACTTCTGAAGGAGACCTACAGATTGTATTCTTGATACCTTTCTCTTCTTCATTCTTTCCTCTCCCCTATAATTCACATTTTAATTTATTTGAGAGTTTTTGTAATTCTACATGTCTTTGTAAGGTGTTTCTTTCAGTTCATTGACACAGTGTCCTAACAATAGGTCATGACTGACAAAAATGAATGTAGAACAACTATAACACACAAGTACTATATTTCTAGCATTTATTTGTTAATACACCTACTGTAGGAGTATCCTGCATTTAGAAGTTACTAAGCAAAAACTGTCATTCTATTTCTGTGAACCTGTAAACTGATAGAGAATTGAAAATGATGAAACATCCTGTTCAAGAACTTCATCCTGTGACTAATTCTTTGTAATAATGGCACAATTTAATTCAATTGGAGTAGCTTCTCTGAAAAACTACAGGGTTTCTCCTTTATGGTCTTGTAATGGATGTCCATATCAAATTTTATCAATCTGCAATCAAAAGTTTGTGTGCTTTAAAAGCTAGTGTGCAAATACAAATAGAGAACTTAAAGTCAAGTGAGTGGGCGAATATCTTGTTTGAGGTTTTTTGTTCATACCTTAGTACCAGAAATGCATATTTGGCACAACAAATTCTGACACCACTCAGCCTCACCAAAATATAGCAACATCGTATCGCTTTATCAGAGGTTGTAACGTGGCCATGCAACTGGAACTTAGTTAACAATAGTGCTCACGATGCTCAAGACAGAATTCTGCTCAATTTCACATAGCAATCCAAAACAAACACAGCTAATAGGAGTAAAGCCATGTTTTCTACTCACCAAAATCAGTATATATGACAATGATGGTCTAACCCATGTTTCCCAACCAGTGTGCCACAGTGCACAGATGTGCCATCAGGCCTGAGAAGGTGTGCATGTAATTTTTTGAAAAAACTACTTGGAGTTTGGGATTGGATCATGAATATTCATGAGGTTTTTTTGGAGACAGTATGGTGGTGTGTCTCAAAATAATTGAAGGTATCAAGGTGTGCCACTGCAGAGAAGAGGTTGGGAACCACAGGTCTAACATGTTGCATGAAGAGGAGCCCATTTCACACAGTTACAGTTCGGAGTTGAGCCAATCTTCAGGAAGCAAACAATTCCCATCTAGATACTGCAGTCATGAATGTAATACAAATACCTTCATATTGTAGCTGTATAGTAGATATAGTTATTGAAGAGTATTCAGTAAGAGAAAACCAGGCAAAGGGCAGGGTTTCCCCTCCCGCCCAATTTCAATCCCATTGGCTCAAAAGCATGACTGATGGCAGGTCTCCAACATCTTCTGTGATGTTCCTCCCAGTAGCAGAACTGGTTTATTACGATTATTACAATCTCACATTTTAGAAATATTAGCAATTTTTTCCCTGTTGGAGGACACTTGAAAAGAGAGAATTACAATTCTGTTGATAAGGTGAGAAAAAATCACAAGCAAGAGAATGAACCATGAAAGGAGCTCTCTGACAAAGTAACCCAAATCATGACACAGCTAGACAAGCATTGCTCTGAAACAGACACGTTTTTGTGTTGTTCTCACTCAGTACACACCTCCAAAAAGCAGAGGTTCCTGGAATAATACCAGAATGTTTTCACTAAAATCCCATTAGTGTTGTTTAATGCTGTGGGGAATGACATATTCTTGGAAGTAAAGCAAGCAGTAGAATTTCATGCTGTCAAAGGCTATTTATATTATGGTGTCAGAAAGAGTTATAAGCGAGAGTATAAATATGGACAAAATCAAGAGGACTCAATTTAATTTTGAACAGGCATACAGTGGAAAACCTTTTGTGTACAGAAGTGAAGTATTTGTATGACTACTCTTAATTCATCCTACTCCGCAACAAATCTTTCCACTGTTTAACCCTGGTAACACTAAGCACATTCCCTAACCGCTGCAGACCTCTAAGCGATGACATATATGACCACAAACCCAGACTAATTGGTTAATTTATGGAGGCATGTTATCACTAAGGTTAAAAAACCAGTGGAAAGCTTGCAGCTGTATTTTTGACAGACACCAGTGAAAAAAATTCATGTGGCAATTATGTCATGAACATTTTTTAGGAGTGATGGTGGAAGGCCACAGAAACAAAGTATGGAAACAAAAAGAAGCCTATAACAATTCATGTGTGTTTCCTTTATGAAAGGGCAGAATATAAAGATCAAAAGACTAAGGTCAAAACCAGATGTACAGTAACTTGAGAAGACAAGATTTAGTTTTATTTCAAACACTGCTCAACTTATATGATCAACAGTTTGACTGCACCATCAGAAATTTTAAAATAGGAGAGACAGATTGCTCAGGACATTGGTGATATTACACAGAGCCTTTTACTTCCAGATAACCAGTTCAAATCAAACTAGATCAACAGTGACCATGTCACCAACATTGTTACCTTCTGATGACAGAAATGAGTTTGCAGTTTTGATCCGATTCAGACAGTCTAAGTAAATATCAAATTTGCTGAAATAATCTGACCTGATCCTGTAATCACACTTATCTCACTGCATTTTTCCTTCCTTCCTATACTTTTTTCCCCTTCCATTTTCAAGCCTCTGATGAAATGGAATGTCTTCCATGAAAGCTCATACTATAAATATATTTGTTAGTCAGTGCCACAACACTCCTTATTTGTTTTGCTGAACTAGACTAACCCGGATACCCATTTGGAACTTGTCAGACTATACTCTAGATTCTAAAATATTATTCAGTATACAGAATCGCGCTAGACAAGATAACTAAAATAGATTAGAAATTCAGAGCTTTTAGTACTCATTTAACAAGAGGGATAATATATCAGGAAAAGCTAATCTAATTCACAGTATTTTTCTTGAGAATGGTAAGAGCTTTTTAAAATAATAAGCATGTTTCTCTCTCTTGCTTAACATATTATTAAAAAGAGCATGATTATTTCCTTGTGATAGGGTAAAGGACACAGACTTCAGAATAATTTGTAAAGAAAAAAAAATTCTTCCAAAGGATTTTCAAAACTGGACCATTAGGACTTTAAACCCATAATTAGGCCTATACAAAAAGCTTGATTGTCACAAACAGTGAGCACACAGCACCTCTTATAAACTTCAGATACATAATGGGTAAAGCAGAGTGCCCAGTGCTTTTTGGGAGAAAAAAATACAGGCTTCTTATTGTGTACAGGTCTGATCCAGGATTTTTAAAACTGACCAGAGAATTTGAGTGCACAAAGCAAAACACCAGATTTCCAGAGATCAAGGATTCAGAATATTCTGAAAAATCAGTTTTCTTTCAGGTGTCTCAGGACAGGATCCCAAAACTGAAAGTGTCCCAAATTATAGCTTATATTTCAACCAAATAAGTAGTTCAAGTGAAGAAAGCAAGAAAAAATCATGTTGCCAACCCTGCTCCCTTCCCCCACTTTTTGGATAGAGGTTAAAAGGTTTTAAAAGGGTAGATTAAACATACATGCCCCATCATGTTTATTTTTTTCTTTTAATTGTAGAAAGTGATTGTGTTGCCAGGAACTCTCCTTAAATTTTATAATAGAGCAGCAACAATTTAATACTTGGCTGGATTACAAAAGCAACACAACACCCAACTAGATATTTTCAGAAGGGAAACTGGCCAAATTCTGTGGGTACATGCAAATTCCAGATTCCCTATAAAAGAGGTGAGGAATAACAAATAACTGTAATTTAATAGTATAATGAATCACCTAAACTACATACAATCTGGCTTTGCAGCACAAATAAATATCTGAGAGAAAAATCAACCTATTATTGGCTGGACAGCTCTAAGCAAAAGGAGAAATAGTTATAAGGTGGCAGGATAAGGGCCCTATTAATACTTAGTTTAACTAAGTTAATGATTTAAAATGTAATTACACAAAAGTTTATATACTTCAACACTAAAAATCAGCAGTAGATGACAGTCAACTCACGAAGTGAAGAATTAGTAAATCCAAAAGTGGCAAGACAAAGTGGTTTGCACTTGGGCACACACACGTGCCCGCAGCCACTTCTCAGCAGTTGATATAATTCAGATATTTGTCTTCTATTTAAAACAGATCAGACAAAACCTCCCCCAGTCCAGTGACTGAATGTAACAAAGAGATGTGCTTAATTAGAAAGTTTTCAAGTGAGTAGAAACAAAGATATTAAGATCATCTAGAGACATAGATAATGGACCCCTGCACATAGTTGACTAAAAGATGGGTGTATGTCTGATGTTTCCACCACTTTCTACCATACTACTTAATGGTTTATGTATAAAAATTCCTCACAGTTTTAGAAGATGTACTGAACTGAGACACAAGCTATTACACTTTCTATTATTTGCCTATAAAAGATGTATTGTTTTCACTGGGGAGTTTTCAACATAATTTATGGCCTTACCTTATTTAGAAAAGTACAGATATAAACTTTAACATATCTGCATCCTTTGTTGACAGCTCCCAGCAGACTTCTAAAAAAATGGATGCCTCCTACATTTTCACATGAAATGATGGAAATACTGAAAAATAATGGAAACCAGAACTGATGTTCCTAAAGTAAGTGAAGGAGCTGAAGTCCTGAACAAAATATCTTTGACTGATGTGCTAAACAAATACTACAGATAGGGTGTGGGGGGTGGGTTGGGTTTTTTTTGTTGTTGATTTATTCATTTATTTATTTAAGAAATTCTGTGGATTTGTATTTACTTTTCACACTATCTGGGTTTAACCTGGAAGACTACCCCCCCCCCAAAACTGAGGATATTGGTAAAATAAAAGCAGATACTAAGTAATTTTAATTCTCCATAAATGTGTTTTCTATTATTTTCATCATGATGATGACATATTGTGGGTTTTGAATGTTTATTATCCAATGAAGGCACTTGAAATCCTGGCTCCTTTGAAGTCGATGGCTAAACTCCCATTGATTCCAATGGATCTAGAATTTCAACCTTAGTATGATGTGGCAACTCTACTCTTTCATAGTTATCTAATTATATGTATAAAAAGAATTAGGACTAATTGCAAGACTAAATGTCAAAAAAGTTAATGTTGAGGGAAAGAGTAACTACAGTATCTTTTTTCACTAAGTATAAATCAAAATGACCTAAAAAGGTGTAAGAATTGGTGAAATAAAGATCTCAAAGTAAAAAAGAGAAAGAAAAAGTTGATGTAAGGAAAGCAGATTGTCCGGCTATACCAAAACACAGACAGGAGACATTTGATACAGCTTTCTTCAGTTTGCAACTTTATTATTAGATGTATGGGACCAGTGGCATAATCACCCCATCTTCTGTCCAGGCTTCTGACTCTCCAGGATGGGCCTGGCCGGTACTGTTTCCGGTCATATGACCAGAAGTTTCCGGGTGATGCTCCACTTGCTTAACAACTTTGGCTCTGCGATTGAAACTTGCCTAGCAACTGGAATGTTGGAAGGAGGAGGGAGGGGCAGAGGCAGCCCAGCCCCTGCATGCAAAGGCTGTGGTGGCTGCCCAGGGCTGGAGCTGTGAAGGTGGAAAGCAGCCCAGCTTCATTCATCTGCCCACAGCATGCCACTTGCAGCCCTGGCTGCCAGCTGCTGGCTGGTCCAGGGTCACACCGTTAAGCTGACTCTGCTGCTGGGCATTGTGGGAGATGGAGGTGGACAGGCCTGTTGGCAAACAAGATGGGCCTGGGCTCACCCCTATTTATGCCCCTGCCTAGGACTAATGGGCAAATAAAAGTGTAGAGTGCAGGGTAACCATATATTCATTCAGTAATTACTCAGAGGGCTTATGCCAGTACCTTTGCTTTTTTCCCATCCAGGTCCTCCAGCAAGTTCATTACTGGGACCTTACCATCCACCCTAAAACTATGATTGCAGAGATGCAAGTTTATTACATCATGGTGATGCTAGTTTAAATTTGGTCAGTTTTAAATAAAAGTGGTGGCTTTTTCTAACGGTCAGGCCTGCAAACTCACCTTGAGAGCTAAAAGATTCCCTTCTTCTCATACATCACCACAAGTAACATAGATCTTGAAAACCAGATTTTTCCTTTTCTTTAGACAAGGACAACATTTGGCCTTGTAATTGAAACTTCGCTAATAATTTTGTTACTGACATATGAGAAGCTAGGAATCTAACTCACTTATGTATCTCTTTATTATCTCAGTTGAGCTAACAGGTACAAAAAGTGACAAACATTTTTGCCACTAAAGTGAACAGGCAGGAGTTAGTCTTCATGCATGAATCTGATTTTCTGTTTTAAAAGATTTCATTTTTCAACAGTCATTTTTAAAGAACAGCCACAATTTAATGACTGTACTACATGGAGCAGCATTATGCATTCATTATTGTTTGGGAAAAAATTGGAGAGTTTCTCACCATAACTGGCTTCCTATGAATTGCACTGCCTGTCAGAACCTTCACATCTCCACAACAGTGAAGTGCAACCCAAGCCTTTAAAAATACACCCAAGAACAAGTGTCAAAAACACTATTCAGCCTGAATAATAATGATTAACACGATCACACTGAAGGACACATGCAAGAAAATCAGTTATGAGGTAATCTGATGATCACTAAGAAATGCAATCAAATTAGGTTGGGGTGGGCAAAGTTTTTGGCCCAAGAGCCAGATGACCACTGACAGTGGGCCACAGATGGAAGAGAGGAGAGATTGGGCAAGGGGCTGGGCTTGGAGCTGAGAGGGTGGGGAAGTGGTGGCAGCATTCTGGCTGCAACCTATGCCACCGCTGGACTTGGTAGAGGAAGGGACAGAGAGAGCATCAGTAGCATAAGCTGTCACCGGAGCTGCAGGAGGGCTGGGGGAGCAGCTCAGAGCTGGTGGGCTGGATTCAACCTGTTGGCCATAGTTTAACCACCTCTGAATTAAAGCAAATAAGATTATATTAATAACAATGCAATACATATCCCATATGAATTAGTAAAACACAACAGGCAAAGAACATTGCAATCCCCTCGCACAAACCAAAAAATTGTGATACAGAAAATGATCAAAGCAAAAGGATTACTAAATTCACAGAGCATTGTTCAAATTCAAGAAAGAAGTGAGGTTTTTACACTGTCCATAAATGCTATTAGATATGAACTGCAAATCTGGATCCAGACTTAAATTTTAAATGGTCAAAATTTTGGGAATGTTCAGTTCAGGTCAAGCACTAATTTTAATGTGCTATTTCACATTCCATGACACATTAACTAGCAGATTTCAACTCTCAGAAATATGCAAGGGACAGGAAAAGTCTCTCCTAATCAACTATGCTATTATCGTAGATCAAGATACTAGAGATGTTACAACCACTTTTCAGGTTTGTCTGAAACCATAAGCCTGGAAATATCAGCACATATCCTTGTGAATCTCCATGTGAAAACATCATTCAATTTTTGGAGGGGGTGGGACAGAGGAAATTGTACTCCAGCAACACTTAAAACCTATAAAGTGACACCCTGGAGCAGTGCCCAATAAAATGGAATAAATCAAGCTACAATTCCTTAAAATACATATTAAAACCTAAAAAGTACAGTGATAATGTGCATGATGAAGTTAGATGGCTATTTTAAAGCAGTACAGCTCCTAGACCCTCTTCTAAGACTCAGGGTGCCCAGTTTAAACATGCTTATGTGCAGCTAATTAAGTAGCCTGACACTACATTTCATGGAAAAAATATACTTACCCACTTTGGGCAGAAATTTACTTGTCTTACAGACAATTTTCAATGAACTGAAAGTGTCTTGCTATGATACAGAAAAGCCAATCAGACCCATTTTGGTTAGCAGTTACAACCCTGAAACCTGTTTGTTGGCTACCTTTTTAGCACTGAGAAAACAAGTATGGAAACTGCTTCGCAGCATGGGATACATCATCATAATATCACAGTACAATTGTCTGAGGGCCACATCCTTAGCCACCAGCAGGGGCGTCACTGGCACCTGGCACACGGACCACGTGCCCTGAGTCCCAGCGCCAGCACCCCGAGTGCCCCTGCCTCTCCCGACCCCACCCCCAACCAGGGATCCAGGGCCAGGCTGCTCGCAGCAGCACCTTATCTCCTAGCCATGTCCTGGCCAGGGATCCAGGCTGGGCTGCCTACAGCAACATGTGCCTCTCCCAGCCCCAGCCAGAGATCCAGGGCTAGGCTGGTGGCAGCAGGAGCCTGGACAGGGTCCAGGCACCAGATTATGGCTGGGAGCAGGGGCCTGGGCTCAGGGCCTGGGCCCATGCCCCCGGTCTTTCCCTGGGGCAACGACATTCCTGGCCACTGGATATTTCTCTTCTCCTTTTCCCTACAAATGTAATGTGGACTCAAATGGACAATATCGTAAAGGACTCTGCTAACTACACACTATGGTGTAAAAACACAAGAGAAGCTTCTTAACACCACCATTGTTGCCATTCACTCTGACAACGGAACAGAGATGTGCTGTCAATAGCTTTCAGGGGTGTTTGTAGTAATCTCTGTGACAGTTGTCATATCCTCTGTGATATCCCATGTGTCCTTTCCTTTGTGCCATTAAAAACAAACAATGACCAGCCCATGTTTTCATCCCAAGTGCTCCACAGAAGATGCCCTTATGAAAATGCAAGCATCACTGAACTGAAGTTCAGATGCAGGAACTTGCATAAACCAGTAGGACAAATTAGTTTAGTTGAATTGAAATAAATCTTCATTTTATGTATAGATGTTCTTCTTCAAAACCACATTTAAAGTACACTTAATCTGCAAAGAAGGTCAATTGTAGCCACAGTACTGAAACCATTATTTTTAAATTATATTTTATTACTTTTCCATAAGTCAACATAACAAAAAAAGAACATCTGGTGCTAACCAAATATCTAAAGAAAAAGGATACAGTTGTTGTTCCCACTGTTTGTGGGAGAATTTGTATAAGGGGTGACAATATATAGTTTTACTACAATATGCAATTTCCTTTCCTGGGGATGGGAGGTTGGAATGAGTTGCAGATACTACAGATTAGACAGGATAAAAAATGAACAAGGAAAAGAGGAATTCTGGTGAAAGATTGACACTTATAGAGAAATCAATAAAGAATGAAAGAGTCATCACTAGAGTCAATCCTAATGGTGATGTGAGGAGAGATGGTAAATGACTAAAAAATCAGCAGGACAGCTATAGATATGGGTATAGGAACAAGGAAGGGGAAGCTATCTTACAGCATGCCCAGGAAATGACTTGGCAGTTATTCATATATTTTTTAACTACAAAAGAAAAACTTTTTACCACCTATCAGTGGCAGTAGCAAGGTTCCAGTAGATTACTTACTGATAAATCAAACTGAACCAAAGAACATAAAAAACTATAAGATCATTCAAGGTTCAGCACTAAGCTCCTTTGTGTTCATGCTGTGCTCAATGCACTTAACAGAAAACACTCAGAGAGTGGTACACTTGCACATGCTGATAACGCAGTGCTCATGAGGGAGAGCAAAGAACAAGTGGAAGAAGATTTAGTGAGATTCAGATGTGGACAAGAGAGAAACAGCATGAAAATCAATAGACATAAGAGTATATTGTCTATCCATTTGATGATACTTTGCAGGAAGACAGCAAGTCCATACGTCTGGGGACCAATTGTTCCAAAACTACAGAAGTTCAAAGAACTTAGGTTTGATACAAGACAATGGGCACAGGGAAGGTGTGGACTTAATGGACAGAAGTAATCTGTAATTGTGCTTATCAAATTGAAAACTGAGATCTACAAGATGGTAATTTAGGTCTGCACTTTGTATGACTCCAAATGCTGTGGACTAACGAAGAGAGAGGAGCATATCCTGAATGCATGAAAACGTTAAGGTGGATGGTTGGCATTACAAGACGGTCTATGTTCAAATAAATGTATTAGGAGACGTATGACGTTGGTACCAATCATAAAAAAGCTGAGAGGACCCAGGCTAGATGATTTGAACATGTGAATAGAGGACTGGAAGAACATATGGGGAATGGGAGTGTCAAACTTAGAAGTAGAAAGTAAGACAAGGTTTGGAAGATCCAAAACTAGATGAATGTTGTCACGTAAAAGGATATGATTAGCTGCAGAATTTCTGAGGAACTGCTTCAAGAGAGATTCAAAAATATAAGAACTAGAAGAACCAATCACATGTAGATAGAACTAAAGGTCAGAAGAGGATAAAGGATGATATCACAGAGACCAACTAGAGATCAAGGTGATGAGGAAAAAAGAAAGACACTAGCATAAACAAGAGTCACAAAAAGCAAGCTTTTTTTCAGTACAAGGTTCTCAAGTCTAGTTTCTTCATTGATCACCCTCTTCCCATCCTGTCTGTATTTCTACAGTCAGTTCAGTAAACTGCTCAGTGTTAACTGCTATAGAACAACTTTAAATAAATGCATAAAGGTTGTCTATACCATCAAGCTGTGACGGGGTGCCCACCCCACATAAGGCCTGAATTGGTCAAAGTCCATAGGTGGGCCAATTAACTTCCCGCATTGCACCTGAAGGATGAGACAGGGAGCAGGATACTAAGGAGAAATAGGCTTTGTTCGGCAGGAACATAAGGGGTCTGTATAAAGCCAAGGAACTGTAAGCAACAAGAGGCTGCAATGATGTAGTCTACAGTCTCTCCCTGACAGAAGGGAGCTTGGGCTGTCAAACTCAGAAAGAGGAGGAGCCAGAGACATAGGACGAAGTCTTGGGATACAGTAGTAAAGTGTTGAACGTTACAGGGACTATGGCTCCTTGTCATAGGATCCCTGAGCTGCAACCCAGTATAGAGGCTTGGCCTGGGTTCCTTTACAAACAAATTGGAAATAGTACAGGTCATTAGAAATGCCAGCTGGACAGCTGGCCTGGAGGGACTTGAATTTCCCTGGTAGGGCAGGACTTCAGTGAGCTGACTGGAGAGTCAAACCACAAACAAGAAGCTGCAGCTCTGGCAGTGAGCAGTGAAAGAAGGTGAAAGATGGATAGACAAAATTGTTTAGCATGTTTATGCCCAGCACTGACTCTGAAGAAACCTTCCAAGGAGGGGAGCACCTGGCAAGAGAAATAAGTCTTCATTGCCAGGAAGAAGTAACAGCACCTGACAAAGGGAGCCTGTTACCTATGCTGATGTAACCCTTCACACAGTTGACTAGGCGGAAGATGCCTTTGCATAGGAAAACATGCCTGAATTATTTACTTAGATCATTGATTCAGGTAATTATCAAACCCAAAGCTCTAGAGAACAGAGAAGAGTTACAGATGATGTGCTTGACATAGTCAAAATTATAAAAAATGTTTAATGAAAAGTGGTCTGTAAGTCTTTTTTCCCTGTCTTCCCCCTTATAAGGGGACCCCACAATAAAATTAATGGGCAGGCACTAAGAAGAATCTACTTTTTTTATTCTGAGTAGAGTTACTGTTTGGAATTCTCTGCTGCAGACATGTAGCTGAATTTTTAAAAGAACTAGATAATTTAATACCACTAATGACAGCATTTCTAATTATGCAAGTTAGGATAGGGTGATTAGACATAGTGCTTCAGGGCTTATACACCTCCAGGAATAACAAAGGTATTTTCCCCCTTCAAGTAGAGCAGTGTGCAATTGAATTTGTGTATTACTGGAGGATTTTGCATCTTGCACTAAAGCAGCTCATGTTCGTCAATGGATGGAGGCAGAATATAAGAACAGATGGTTCAATTTCTCCATTTCAGATTCTTCCAGTTTCTTACGTGATCTGCTATTAACATCTTCTATTTTGTATGCCAGGCAAACAAGATATTAATATTAGTTTCAAAACAAAACAAAACATTTTGAGAGTTCTGAATTCAATCATAATGTGACAAATATCACATATCTAACATAGTTCAAAGTAATGTCTTATTCTCATTGGTTGACATCCTGGAGGATGCTGGGTTGTCAGGGAGAGAGATACCTCAATATACAGGCCTGATGCCATGAATTTCACTCATGTTCAATCATTTATATTGCCTTCACTTGTCCTATTAATATAAATAAAGGCTGCAAGATCAGACTTCCTACAACATGATTAATAATTTATTGTTCTGAACATGTTCCCTGAGTGGTTTTTCAGTTTATTTGCTTCTGATCCAAATCTGGAAGATTTCCACAGAGTTCAATCATGGGCTTTCATGCAAGCAAATCTCTCACTGAAATTACTGGGAAATTCACTTGATTAGATACTGCACAACCTGCCCTGAACTTTATGTATGGAGCACTTACTGTCCCAAAAGCTGAGATGTCTTGACAATCTGTACATATGTTTTTTTCTATTAAAAAATAAATAGATATAATTTTCACCATTTTAAATCAGGTTGTAAAACACACGTTTCCACTTATGCATTTTCCACTTGCTTTGCAATACCTGCAAAAGTTAGCAATGCACTATTGCCTTGAGATCCACATTTGGCTCTAATTTGATTGCCTTACAGAGAGAGAAAAGGCCAGAAGCTCATTTGGTTTAAACTGGCATCAGCTCCACCTGAGGTCAGTTTATAGTAGCTTTGGGTCTGGCCCCTATTTGTATCCTTTTGAGAAGAAGATAACCTTGTGACCTTATCAGACTCCACTGTCACTAGTGTGTCTTTGTTGTGTAAGTTCTTAAGCATGAATTTTAAAATGTCCTATCAATGCTTACTTTAAATTCATCAAGTAATTGCAATAGCTGAGTAAACATCGAAAGGTGAAAAAAACTTAATGCTTTTCTGGTTAAGTGCCTGTAGAGACCTAAAATAAACAGGTCACAGTTTTTCTAACTATAATAAAAAGTCTCATTTTTTACACCAAGAAAGAAAAATTACCCTTTGCTGTATACAATCTATATTCTCCACTGCAAAGTACTTACTCTGTTTGCAGTATGATTCATGGATTTTTCAAATTCAAGTTAGTGTCCTTGCTCATCATTAAGCGCCAGAGGTTGCTAACTATACTATTCTAGATTTACACTTATTAATGGATACAATGCTTATTTTCCCCCCCAAGGACTGCACATAGGGTGATTAGATCACAACAGTAATATATCCCGACACATGGAGGGAAAGGGAAATCCAATACACCACATCATTCATAAATGGGTTAAAAAAAACCCTGACATTAATAGTAATGGTATATGCATAACCTCAACAATTGCAATATAACATTGCTAACACAATAAACAGTAGCTCCACTAATAATTATCCCACTACATTAATTAAAAATAGTTTGCTCTTTTTATCCTTATTTTTCTTGTTTTCATTTGATAATAAGGCATAATTATACATTAAAGCTCTACTAAAATGGTAATTAATACTGAGTAGTTATAACCAATATTTAAATATACAGATTTCCTTGTACACTGACCAAATAACATGGGCTTAAGGTGCTTTGTTTATAATTCAGTCAGTAAATCAACTTCATAATTTGCCTTCACAACAGATGCGCCAGCAGTCAGTCTCCTACAGTACAATCTCACATACCCCTCCAGAATGGAGGTAGTTCATAATTCTGAAATGTTCATAGCTCTAAACAACACATTATGGTACAGTAGCCTGCAGTCAGTCAGTGTCTTCCAGCTGAGGCTGAAGAGATCTCTGCAAAGATAGCACTGGGGAGCACTGCCTGGCTTGCAAGCAGCTCCCTGCCCTATATTTCTGTTTCTTGCCTTTGGTCTGAACTAGGGACCCCTGCCCTGAACGCTTGGCACTGCAAGCCCCAGTCCTCAGCTGCTTCTCCCCAGGGCGTACCCTGCTCAGTGAATTGTTCTCCATGTTCCAGAAACAGCATGCAGCAAGGGATTGGTGGCAGTCTGCTGCCAGTGCCCTTCTCTCCCCTGTCCCATGTATTTTCAGAGGTTCTGGCAGGATCAAGGAATGCAGCCATGGGCAAAGTTAGGGCCACACTGGTATGGCCCTTTAAAACACCTCCAGAGCATAGTGTGCAGACAGGAGCTCAGACGCTGGCTCCAAACTGTTCAAAAAGAACTTTCTCCCCAGTGGGCTTGAACTAAAACTCCTAATCTGAACACCGCTAAATTTCAGGAAGATTTAGATGTGAATTCAGAATTGAGCTCTATACCATAGATCAATAATGAAATAGGACATGATGTTCTTTACTAAGTGAAAGAAATTAACAGCAAATTATTATAATGTTCTTATTTAGTTTGAAAATAATATTTTATGCACTCAGAGGTGGTGATCTTCCTATGTTCAAACAGAGATTTTTTACATGACTTTTGGATTTGCAGTAGCTATACTGTAGAGGGGGCCAAATTTACTAACTCCTGAGACTTCCCTTCTAACTGGACAGAATCTTCTTGCCTCATCATCTTGCCACAGGGCAGAAGGTCCAAGCTTCCCTCCTTACTCTGGTAGGTGAAGAATGGGATAGCGGGTCCACAGGAGGCTCTGTGAGCTACACTTCAACTGTAAAAGAGCCACAAGTGACTCACAAGCCATGATTTAGCTCTATTTGTTACCTAACCTTGCAATGACATCAGCTGACCTAACTAATCAATTATGGCACACTCCTGATATACTTTAATATATTATTTTTTTAAAAAATCTGAAAAATATTCTCTTAAGGACGAGAAGAGTTTTTGGTATGATGCAATGGCACTTTTAGGCAAACATTCTTTATTTTTCCTATCCCAGTCAACTAATTCTGCTAGCCAAACAATTTAACTGAAAGTGGAAATAGTTCAGCTGCACCACCCTGCAAACTACTGCAGCTGACCAACAGGGCCTGCTGTAATTTAAAACTATAGGATGGCGCTACCAAATGCACCCCATAAATCAAAATTAGCTTGGTTAATGGTTAAGAAACTGATGAAGTTCATCTGAAACTACAGAAATTCCATCTTAAGTAAGTCATCTCAATGTCAGAGTAAGCCTCCAGTACTGGGGTCTGCCAAGTTTACCAGTAAATCCTATAGAACTGATATTTAGCACTCAATGATGACAAGAACAACTTATTTAACTAATCCCAAATACTTGTGGGCATTTTATGAAAAACAGAAGTCAAGTATAACTCAAGACACCATGCATACAGTCACAGCATTATGACCAAAAAGTGATGAAATGGTTCTTTGGGAATTATGGTGGCCTCAGGCAGAATTGTCAAACTCTGAGGTTCTCTTGGGTTATTCTGTGTTAGAGATTGACTACAAGAGCAGCTACTAAAGGCAATGCTTTAAGGACTCCCTCTCTTGAACAGGGGATCATCATAGAATGGTCTAACTATAATACAATTAGCCTCCTCCTCTCTCCTCAAACTAGTCGAATAGCCCAGGGGTAACAATCATGTTCAGTAGAGAAAATCATAAGCTGTGATTGGACGGATGTACTATAGGAAGTTGTAGAAATAACTCTCCTCATTTCTGCAGCCTAGAAACTTGATTCGGTGCTAGCAATGAGTGAGTAGCACTGGACTCTGAGATGGCCAACATAGCTATGGATGTAGTCTTGTGTTGCATGTATTACACATGCCTTAAACCTAGAATGCATTAAAGGTGCACTTTATATCTTTCCTATTAAATTAATTTGAGTGGGAAGATGCAGCATTCTGGACCAATGAAACACACCAAAAATGTACCTGCAAAGGTTGTATTGCACCACATCATATAGCACCACTCAATGTGGGAAGTGAAATAATGCTCTTTAATCTTAGATTTACTAAGGTAATTTCAGCACATAATTTCTGGCAAACAAATGCCTGTGAATTGAAGCTTTATTGAAACTAATGGAAAGAGCAGGGCCTTGTTGTAGAAGAAGCTTTAAAGAGTTTATGGAATTAGAATATATCCAGGGAGGAAAGGAATAGCCAGACAGCCTAATGAAGTGTGGCAGCACTACAAGGCTGTGACAGCTGTTGTCAATACCAATGCTACTTTAGATGTTTGCACTAAATATAGTTCCAACATTTTAATGTTTTGACAGTGAGAGAAAAAAATGTTTCCCACTATGGTTTTATTGCTCTTGATGTTAGTACATCTGCTGATCTTTCTCTTGCTTGTTTTTAATTTCCCTTCCCTTCCCTACCACATATAAATCCATGCAAAAAAAAAAAATCTAGTTCTCCATCTCAACATCTCTCCAATAACTCAAATTGGAAAATTACATGTTTTTCTACATCTTTAGTAGAACCTAAATCGCTTGTTTAAAGTGCAACTACACTGCAGTTGCTGGCAGGATGAAAGTGTGCATAAAGATGTCAGATCCAAGAAGAGGACACAGGATTTGTGTCATGACTCTCTTCAACCCTTCTCTTTCTTCTGGTTATGTTTTACTTGCATGTAAAGCACAGCCTGTGTGTTATGTTCTCACCACAGTGATGGAGCTATGAGAAAATGATCTCTCACTAATGGCAGCAAAATAAGAGGGGGTTTAAAAGGCATGGGGCTTCAGCCATTTAGAGTTCAACAAAATCTCCACATCATTCTTACCCCTGCCCCCAACCTGGTCTTTCTGTGTCTGTTTAAAGGCTAGCAGATGCCACCAAGAAGGAAAATTACTTTGTAATGTAACTAGTCACTTTGTAATTGCCAAGGAAAACAAATACTTTCCCACACCCAAAATTATGGTTCTTATCTCTACCAATTGAACTAACAGATATTTGCTTAGCCCCCAAACCTGTTAAGAATTCTGCTTAACTTTATGAACAACAAGGAGTACTGCTGAAATCTATAGGACTAACTTCAGTTTGCAAAGCTAAGCACATCTATAATTTTTGTCGGATCGGGGCCTCAATCTGCTAATGAAGAGTAATGGCTTGCTCTAAGATCTATGAACTAGCAAGGCCTTATAGCCAAGGCTCAAAAGGGGGGGGTGCACTGAATCAGTCCATTCCATTGTTATTCTGGCCTTTCTTTGTCGGTAACACGGTTATACAGCTATATGCACAGATGCCCCCTTTTTAATGTGTCTTTGAGTATGCTCCAATTGGTGTTGGGTCTGTCTGGGATGGAAATTTGGAATCCTCCCACTTGTAGACTGGGATCTGGACACATCATCCTTTTCATGTCCTGTGGTTCTTCATTTTGGGTTCTTCTGACCAGTGCTATACAGTGAAAAACTGCTGCCTTAAAATAATAGGTTTGTTTAACAACTAAAAACAAAGCACTGGGGGAAAAAATCACAATTATTTTATGATTACAACCAGCCTACACATCTATTTAGACTCATCTAATTATACTCTTTGCTACAAGCTAAGTTAGATGGGACCTTCCTCTTGAGTTAACTGGAACAGAACAGACCCACACTACACCATTTGAGCCAGCACAGGAGTTCTGGAGACCCAGCATAGACTCTGCCGATTTGAATCCTGAAATTTTATTTTAATCCTATACTCACCCAAAACTAAAAGCCCACTGCTTTGGCCAATACTAAGTTTATGGAGGGGATGGTATGATGGGAGGGCCTACTATGGAAATTGACTGATCTTTGACATCTGGTGGTTGATATGCAAGTGGCCTAAAAAGGGAGGGTGGTTTTCTGAGTTATTATGAAGAATTCTTTCTTGGGTGGCTGGTGAGACTTGCCTACATGCTCAGGGTTTAACTGATCACCATATCTGGAACTGGGAAGGAATCTTACCCCAGGGCTGATTGGCTAGGGCTCTGGGTGTTTTTCACCTTCCTCTGTAGCATGGGTCATGGCTCACGTGCTGGTGAATTCTCTGTATCTTAAAGCCCTTAAATCATTAATTGGGAACTTTAATAACTTAGTCATAGCTTAGAGGCTTATTGCTGGGGTGGGTGGGTGAATTTTTGAGGCCTGCATTGTGTAGAGATCAAACTAGACAATCATACAAGTCCTTTCTGACCTTAGAGTCTATCTATAACACCACAAAGACTATGCTGACAACCCAAGAGTGCAGACACAGCCTACACTTTCTGCTGGCATAGGAACATTATCTCCTTGAGTGACAGTAGTTAGAATGATGGAAGTACCCAGCTTGTAAGAGTAGACCAGACCTCAGTTTGCCTTCCAGAAAGTATGTTTCCCAGTTTTTTCCCACTGCCTTCAGAGAATATTTCTTTCACCTTTCACAAAGCAGCATCCAAACCAAGGAACATGAAGGGGAACAAGGAGGATTTCTACAGTTATTTTAGCAAGAAGGTGGTGGTCATGGAAAGGGTGGACCCCTTACAGAATGGTGTAAGCAACCTAGTGACAAATGATGTGGACAAGGCTGAAGTACTCCCCCCTCCCATTGGGTTTGTTTGTTTGTTTAAAGAACAGGTTCAGGTCTATTTAGAGAGGTTGAACATACACAAGTCCCTAGGGCCAGATACAGTGCATCTGAGGGTGCTCAGGAAGTTGGCACATGTGATTATCATCTTTAAAAACTCGTGGCAACTAAGTGAGGTCTTGGATGATTGGGAAAAAAAATGCAAATATAGTGCCCAACATCCAAAAAGGGAAGGAGGAAGATTGAGCAGACTACAGACTGGTAAGCATCACCTCACTCTTCAGAAAAATCATGGAGATGGTCCTCAATCTATCTTTAGGCTCTTAGAAGAAAATACGATGATCAAGAACAGTCTACATGGATTCATCAAGGACAAGTCATGCTTGACTAACCTGATTGCCATCTATGATGACATGACTGGCTCTGTAGTTATGGGAAAAGTGGTGGAAGCAATACCCTTAACTTTAGGGAAAACTTTAAATAGTTTCCCACACTATTCTTATCAGCAAGTTAAAGTAGAATGAGTTGTATGAATGGATTATAAGATGAATAGAAAGCTGGCTCAACAGCCAGTAATGAACATAGTGTTACACCAAGGATATAATGGCCAGGTGATGCCTGCATTAGGATCTTGAGGCTGCGGCTGAAGATTTTGCTGAGATGGTAGGAGTTCTGGAGTTTGTGACTGAATGTTCTCAGAGTCAAGTGAGAGGCTGGATGAAAGTGAAATCCTCATAAGTTGGCTGGGAGAAGAACCCACTGAAAAGAGGGCTGAAATTGGTGAAAAACTGCCCAAAGGAGTGTTCTGCTGTTCACAGTGAAGGGCTTTTTTCTTTTTTGGTGACAATTCTGATGATAATGTCACCTACATCAGATTTAACTGAGTTTGCACATCAAACCCCTTAGGCTGTGACATAATTTGTGGAGGTGCAGATTGATGGTCCGCACCATAGTTAGTTGACGGTGCCGTTGGTGTGTAGAAACCTAGCACAGGAACGTTTAGTGGTGACATTTGTTGTGTGGTGCCATGATGGAGCACTGCTGGGGCCGATGAACACAAAAACAGTGGCGGGGTAAGGTTAGTTGAGAGTGGTGCACGGCACCATAGATGTAGTCGGTGCCAGACTGCCACTTGCGAGGGGTGTTACTGCCATTGATGGTGCCGTGCCCAAAATTGAAGCCACGGCTGTTATCAGCTTGCTGGGCTTTGAACTTTCATTATGCCTGCTCTCCAACTTTGATCTGCATGGGCAACTTCCCTCAGAAGGGGAAGAACCTTTAGCCTTGTGGTACTGCATCCCGTGCAATTGGATTTTGGTTTCTATGGGAACACAGGAGACAGTTCAGAGGAATGTCTCTTCTGCTGCAGCTCCTTATTCAGCGGAGAGCACGTGGGCTCCAATGCCGGTGTGAGGGAGCCCTGTATTAATAGTTTTAATTTCCTCTGCCGGTCTTTCCTTGTCCTGGAGGTGGGATTCTTACAGTGAGGGCACTTTTGAGGGATATGACCTTAGCCCAAACATTTAATACACAGGTTGTGGCCAACCGAAGGCGGCATTGCATCACAGCAATTTGAACACTGCTGGAAGCCCGAAGGGGTCAGCATCGCCGCTCGGGTTGATTTGTATTTTTCTTATTCTGTTTGTTGTTTTCTTCTTCCACTGCTGATGTGGGAAAAGCGGGGTAGGAAGGACTTTTCTTCACTCTCTTTTTTTTTTTTTTGGGTGTGTAAAGGAAAACTGGGGTGTAAGGAGCTGCAGAGTCTCCGTCCAATTGCCAGCAGCAGTTGGAAGGAACTGAGTGATTGGAGGGAGGAGTTGTGTGAGCTCCTAATGGCGCAAAAACTGCCATTAGCCCCTGCGGCATGTGCCTCCCCCTTAGGGCACTGCTGCAAAAGATCTCCCAATCCGGTGCTCAGCTGCGAGCACACACAGAGTGGAGCAGTAGGGGACGCTGCTCAAAGTAGTAGTAAAAAGATACAGCTCCTGAGAAGGAACCACTATTGTGATTACTGGCAAATAGAAGTTATGATGCAACCATTTATTTTCAGTTGTTAGTAAACATGTAACTAGAGCTGGTTGGGAATTTTCTGACAAACTGTTGTTTTGGGGGTTTTTTTGTTTGTTTTTTGTTTTTGGTTTTTTTTGTTTGTTTTTTTTTTAAAATGATTTGCTGAAACCAAATCCTTTTGTAGGAACATAGTGGTTTTGACTAAATGTTTGTTGGGAATGGTTTCTCAGGTCTAGGATGGAATTTCTGATCAAAACCAGAGGGGCAGAGGGAGAAATAAAAACCTGAGAACAAGCAATAATTTGGTGTGTAGGGTAGTAGCTGGAATGTGAGAAACCCAAGGTCAAGTCCCTGCTCTAAACTGCTGTGCTATATCTCAGCTGACTACCATAACAACTGGACAATTGAAAATTCTTCTCTCTCTATTTCTCCACAAAACCCTCTCCCCCCAAAAAACAATCAAACCAAAAACACATCACACATACCCGCACATGGTTTGGAAGGTTTCAGTGTTGTTCCAAGGCAGAAAAGTAAGGTTTTTCAATCAAATTTTTTCATGATACAGAAAAACCATTTTCTAGCTATCTCTACACGTATCTCATATAACATTTAGTCATATGTAGCAGAGACTGGGAAGTTTTAAAGGTCTGAAAGTCTTTGGCAATATTTTTACAAACTAGTTGGGTTGAAGAGTTGAGGTTTTTAAGTTCGATTTTATTCATGTTCATACCTAACTGGTCAAATCACTTAAGAAACTGAATTGTTGTAGCCTTAGGATCTCTACCATATAAATATTGGTGTCAACGCAAGTCTTTTAAAGACATTTCAAATTATCTGTCATCTTACTCCCTTACATTTAAAATCTGAGAGTCAACTTAATACTTATAACTGCAAGCAACTACTACTAACACCAAACAGATTCAATTATTCAAAAAAATTAAAAAGAACAAGAAGCAAATCAAGTCCTTTCTACATACCAGTGAAAGTGTGCTTGGGGGCATTTTGGCTGGAGGATGCACCAAGCAACAAATCTCATACAATTAGGAATTCCTGAGAGTAGGGAATATGTCTTCTGCTTAATTGTTTGTACAATGTTTAGCCCTACGGTCCAGATTGGGTCTTTATACATTCTTCTAATCCAAATCACCACCACCACCACCACCACATGAAAACACTACAGTTGATAGGTGAGCCAATATCTAGAGACTACTGAAAGCAGCACACGTTGTTGGAATCATCTTGGAAATAAAATGAAAATGGTGACTTGTGCATTCTGACTTCACCAATATATTTGTGGTGACAGCACAATGCAGTCATCAAGGTTTGTTGTGCTCTCATAGCCGCATCTGGGTCAGAAAGAAATCAGTAGTGTAGGATAAAGTGAAGACTGAAAATGTCTTCAGTTAGAAATACATGTAGATGAGGAAAAAATAATTGATTGTACATCTTGTTTTTTCTGTCAAGAATGCATTGTTTGACATATTTTGATAAAGGTAATCCACTCAATGTTGTTTGGCAGGGAGGCAATTCCAAACTTAGCAATTACATCGTAATAAAAACACGGTATGGTAAAACACCTGAGGAGAAAGAGTTCAAAGCAAAACAATACAACACCTCAGGAACTCAGTCAAATTCTCTAATTAACATACGGGTCAAGATTCTTCTCACTGTTACTCAGTTCAAGACGACTGTGAATTACAGATAACATAGTATGAATACATGTCTACATCTAGTTGAATAAGATGAGGATGGGGCCTTGGTTCCATGACTGTAAAGTTTTGATGGCAGTACTAAATACTCTACACTTCACAATTTTTATTGGATAAAAGAAAAAAGTAATCCAAAAATTCTCCTTCCAACTCCCCCTCCCAAACCATCAATAATAGCCATCCAAAAAAAAAACCCAATCAAATCAGCAGAAGCATTTGCTATTTGCACACAAAAACATGGTCTCATTGTCCAAGAAACCACCTACTCTAAAATATTTGCCCTGGACTTACAAATGGTCCAATGCTAGGAGGAAGTTAGTATGGAAGTCTGCAAAGTATTCAGAGTCTTCAAACACTAAGTCATTACCTATATGCACAAAGAAACTGATCTTAGGTTCCCAAGGGAGTCATAACTCCACCACTTTTTCTCTAGTTCTTTGGGGTTTAACCCCAAGAGTGTAGCCTGAGATTTTTGCCATCTCTTTAGTATCACAGAGAAGTAAATAAATAAATAAAAATAATAAAATACTAAAATATAAGGACACATATGGGTAGAAAATAGTGTAAAGCAATCTATCAGAAGTTTTATGTTAAAGCTGGAAAAACAGCATAATATGTAGTAATTAATGGTAAAGAATTCATAAATCAATCATCTATCAGTGTTTTAAAATAAATAAATACAGAAATACAGAAATAAATAAATAAAAAGGCATTCAGCAAGTGAAATGGAGAGATCATAGGTCCAGCAGATTCTATAGGTATATCTCTATCAGCAGATTCAACAAATACATTTTTTGGAAAAGTAGGTCAAGATGGAGGAAGATTCTGAACTTTTGAACTCACTCAGTCCCCCTCCCATCAAGTATTCTAAGGTGTCCACCCCCTGTCAAAAGACCCATCAAAAGTATTGATTTTGGTCAAGTGACAGGTGAAATCACCCCTTTTCCAATTGGATGGAGATGAAATCACACCTTTGAGATTGGTTAAGGAGAAGATGGGAGTGGCAGAAGAGCGAATAAAAAGCGCTGCACGGAGCAAAGCTTCGGAGATCTCTCCCACTCCTTACTGGGTTCCACTGGCCTCTGGCTATGTTCCCGCTGCACTAAGGAGTCTCACTCACACTCACCCCTAGAGAGAGTGACAACATCGCTAGTTGGAGCCTGGGAGCTGGGTCTTTGGACTTAGTCTCTGAAAGTCAAAAAGGCGCTCTGCCTCTGAGCGGTGACTCAGGACTTAGTCCTTGAGCTGGGTCTTTGGACTCAGGCTTAGAAGGGCTTTTCAATACAACTCATAAGCAAACAGCTAACTGAGTTCTATGTAGAGCTTACGAGCAACGGCTGATACTTTGTGGCTCCAGTCTCCAAGCAGCTGCACCTGCAAGCTGCTGAACATTCCAAGCTGCGCCTGAGTTCCAGTCTCCACGGCAACCAGACCAGATCTAACCGACAAGCTAAGAGGCAGCTGAGCTCCAGCCTGCAGCTGATGGGGAGAAAAAGATACTTTGTTTCATCAACTTCTGGGGTAAGAAAAGGGTCCCAAGGAGGGGAGGAACACTAGCAGAAAGCCCTAAGACCTTTATAGGACTGCCAGGAAGCCAAAGCCTTACAATGTAACTTTATCATTATAAGTAAACTGCCTAGGAAGAGTGAGACAGAAACCCAGCTTAAGACTCAAAGGAGTAATAATAAGAGTTGAGATCTCTCCATCCAACAAGTGCCTGATCCCCACTTGCTGAATGTTCTTCTGTGTACCCAAGTTTTATTTCTCTGTTATAATTGTATAGAATAGTTTTAATGTGTTATGTTATTGTTAAGCTATCTGTAAAGCAAATATAAGTTACCTGTCAGTTTTTCCAGAGTAGATATTACAATAAATCTGATTTTTGCCTTTGACCAACTATTGGCTTAAGTCTTTTATTGCTTCTGGTCTGTGCTTGATCGGTGGGCTGTAGCCATATCCCCCACTTGGGACATTTACCCTGGGGTTCCGGTATCTGTCCATTTAGGTGAAAAACGGACCCCGTTGCCCCTGAGGTTTTTTCCAAATTAAACCCCAGACTGCGGGACGGTCTGGAAATTAGTAAATTAACTGATTCAATTTTTTTATTTATTTATTCTTTTTTTGGGTAACAAGAGGAGGAGGAGAATATATAGGGAAAATGAGAGGTGGTAGCTGGATCAGAAGATGACAGCTTTGAGGATTTTCTAATGATATGCCTCCACTAAATATGCTATGCCAGTGACACTCAACTTTTCCAGACTATTCTACCCCTTTCAGGAGTATGATTCATCTTGCATACCTCCAAGTTTCACTTCACTAAAAATTACTTGCTTACAAAATGTCACAGCAAACAATTACTGAGAAATTGCTCAGTTTTACCATCTAATTATAAAATAAATTGACTGGAATATGAATATTGTACTTACATTTCAGTGTCTAGTATGTAGAGCAGTGTAAACAAGTCACTGTCTCTAAGAAATTTTAGGTTATACTAACTTTGCTAGAATTTCATATGTAGCCTGTTGTTAAAAAAAGAGAAGTATCAAAGTAAGTTGATTCATTCCTTGGAAAACTTCTGTGTAACCCAAGCAGTACATGTACCCCTGACTAAGAATCACTGTACTATACATTATCATCTAGCAAATTCATGGCACATGTGCAACGTGCTGCACGCACATTATCTAATTAATCTTCATGATCTCTCTGTGAGGTACATAAGTATTATAATCTTCACTTGAAAGATGGAAAGACTGAGAAAGAGAGTTTAAATGATTTGGCCAGGATGAAACAAATAATTGGCAAATATACATGTATTTTTTCCTTCTTTCATATTTAAAGTAACAAACATTATTCAGAAACTTAACAATAGGAATCCATTTTTTGTTCTACACTTGGTTTCCAAAACTGCAGATACAAGCTATCAGGCAATTAATGTGGGCTAGGATATATTGTATAATATTATGCAGAATGTTCCTATTGACTTTGGTACTACCATAGAAAACAAATTTAATATTTTTTGGACTTCTTGCCAAAATAATTTGGTCAAGAAAAACACTATTTTAATAAGCTAATTTGCTTTATATTTAGCTAGCTAATTACCCAGTTTGGTTATTCAATGCAAGAACTAAAAATTCACTATAGGAGGAAACCTGCTCAATTTAAAATTGTATCAATATGCAGTTAACGTTACAAAATTTTACTTATTTCATTACTTCTTAGTCATCTTTGGATAATGAAGAGTCTGATCTGAAAGCTGTCTGTATATATAGTTTATCATTATTATTATTATTTGCTTCTTTGGGACTTGAATCCTAACTCTATCAGTTGACCTTCCCTACTAAAGCAGTTCAAGGGTAGACCAAAACCCAGCATGATTTATTTATGTTAACCTCATGACTCTATGCATCTGACTCATGGTTTTTAAATGCATATGGAGGCCACTGAACCATCTTCAGCTATTGGGGGGTGGGGGGAATCCAGCAAGCAACAGATAAGGTAATTTTCTGTTGGCAGAAACAACTTTAAGCCAATAGTATTCAGTTCAGAGTATTTCAGCAGTATAATTCTTTAGGTTTCCTCCTGCTTCCTAATTTTGAAGCATGGGTGGATTGGGTAGACTATTTCTCCCTGCAGTTTCATGTCTTAGGAGTCTTCCTCAACTCTTTTAATAACCCAGTTTTACTGAGTCCTAAATTAACCCCTTCTTTGTTTACCTCATTATAGGGAATAACAAAGTGGTGTTGTTATGCATCTTTGCAATTTTCCCAATAACCTTTCCAAAAATACTAATAGGCACTTTTGAACAAGGAGAGACAAACAGTTCCCTAGCAAAATTTGCAATAACTTAACTTTGCCTGCCTCTTAATTTGCATTAGTGCTTTTAAAGCATAAATCGATACACTAGAAGAAAAATTTAATCTGATTTCCTTATCAAGGGGTCTTTTTAAAAATACTCTAACATATAATCAGCTTTTATTTAAAGCAGTGCAGAATGTTAATTTGTGGTTAGCATGCTTTACAAATACTTACATGAACACAGTCATCAAACTCCAGAATTCCACAGAATGTAATGTTTTCTTCATTTATTTATTTTAAAAAATTATGCCACTCTCTTAACTCCCAGCATCAGCAAACATATGCTTATGTACCAAAGGACTAAATTATTTTTTAATACTTATTTTTCACTTAACTTGGTACACCAACCTACATTTCATTCCCTTGTTGTAAGCTGCATGTGGTTACAGAAAATAAAGAACTAGGAGAAGCACTACTGTTTTTCACACTTTTCTGTTAGATAATTGTTTTCAGTTCACAAAAGTAGTTTTATTAGCCTACATACCAAATCTACTCCTAGCCAAAAAACCGCATTATTATGTCTACCGACTTCTCAGTGATTATACCATTCAGTTCTCGGCCAGAGGTCATTTATTTTTAATCTACATTTTTAAAAAAATGTGTTAGCAGTTTGTTCTTCATTGACCATGGTTTTTTTTTCCTTTTTCCCAGCTCCCTGAGTTATGTAGTTAATTCTGGATGTTAGTCATCAGCAGTCAGTTTGAAATATCACACCTGCAGAAACATGCGACTCACAGGCAATAATGTTCAGCCATGATTGGTATACTCTTCTAACAGAACTAACCTTGGGTTATCTCACTCCTTTTCACTGAATATTTGCAGTCATTTGCCTACATCTCTGAAATTAACAAGAAGGTGTTACTTATCCAGGCTTTTAATTTTCTCTCACTGGCTACCAAGGGATTGATATAATGCAACAACGGCCCTCCACCATCCTTTCCATGGAGGCAGCCAGCTCTGTGATTTCTGTGCTGTGTGCTGTCAGGTTCGAGAAGTCAGTTGGCCTGGACAAAATTATATTCAAACTTACAGAGAGAGCAAGTCCATAAATTTGTCATATTTTTGTTAGCAAAAGAAGCAATATGCATGTGTGATGACTAATGCAAAAATAATCTAGGGTGGTCTCATTTGTTCTTCCAGATACATGAGATGCACAGTATGTGCAATTATGCAAGCTTAATGGAACACTGCCTCTTCTTCATGTTTCTTTGTGATGATTATTTAAAGATTAAATTTAAGGTGTTTTCAGTTTTCAGAAATGGAATCTACCCTGTCTAAGCAGAGTCCTACTTAATAAGGACGCTTGCATCCTCTTACAGCTATGCCCACTGGACTCTAACCACTTAAAGCCTATGATAGGTACCTTTGAAACTGTCACACATAATTATGCCATCAGTTGTCATACCATGCGTGCACACACTTTCCTTCTGGCAGTGCTTTCATGTTGATGAAAGTTACCTCAGAAAATATCCCTTGAGTAGTAGGAGGGAAAGGGTTCTAGAACTGATTGAAAAAGCAGACAAACAAAACAAAACCAACTCTATAAATCAGTGACCATTTACTGAATTTTTGAAAGCTCCTCACCTTAGAGTAATAACATGCTTTAGTGGGTATTACTAACAACAGGTCTCCTTAAATGAGGTCTTTTGCAATCATCGTATCTAGCAGCAATTTGAAAGAACCTTATTTCTCGGAAGTGCCACACTGACATCCGATAAGGGACATCTCTTCATACACATGCTTACACACAGAAACAATTATGATAGCCTTCATCAGGTTTCCAGTCCAAATATAATCCCTGAATTTGGTTGAATTAAGGCAGTAGTGAGTTTGGTTGGTTTGTTTCTTTGCTTGGGTTTGGGTTTTCCTAAGAGATACAAAGGATGCTACACAGATAAAGGCAGGGGCCACCAGTTCTTTTTGTTACCTTTATCCTACATTCTGACGAGTACATGCTATTGACAATGGCTTTATTCACCTTGCAAACCTGTGTGCAGACAAGTCTGGCTTAATTGATATAGATAAAAGGACTACTGAAAGGCATAGATGGATTTACATGCACATTAAATAAAACTAAATTGTACCACCACCCCCCACCCTAAAATAAGAGCAAATGGACTATATTTTGTCAGTGTGTAAGACAGGTGACTCACTAACTCCCTTCAACTCTTGTTTGTTTGATGTTTCCTTTTTGTGGTGTTTTTTGCTGTTACCCTTGTTTCTGCTTTTGCCTTCCAGACAGCTATTTTTAAAGTTGTTAGTTTAATAAGTACCTCTATTCAGAAAACCTATTCAAAGAACATGAACAATTACATCTTATTCATGATGTTACAAAGCAAGCATTACCAGCTCTGCTGGCCTTCACCATATGCTCAGTAATAATAGTATTCAACAAAGCTGGAAGCTTAGGTAAAGCAAAATGACATCACTGAGACAGAAGGCAATGAAGACTAAGTAAAATACACACATTCTCAAAGGGCGATTAGCCATTAAAAGGGCTTGAGAAAATATGGCTAGGAAGAAGTGTTGTGCAGTACAGTTTATGCATTCAGCTTCTTTTCATCAGTCTTTCAACAGAGGAGGAGGGACTGTATTCAACTTCATCCTAATTAAGTCATAAGGCAACTGTTGACTAAGATTTAATCATTGCAGAAGATCTATGGAATAGAATATACTGGTGCTTTTATTGGAGACCTTGAACTCAGATTTAGATTCTTCTGAAAAGGAATGAGGAACAGTGGAAACATTTCTGTAAAGCATATTTACACTGTTTATGACTCTTTCTTCCACACACTGTTCTACCCAGTGGGAGCTTATTAGAGGCTTTAAATGTACTCTCACTTTCCAGTTCTAGGATCCTTTGTAAAGAGTCTGATACAATACTTAACCCACAACATGCCACGTCATTAAGAACTGATTTATTTAAGGTCTTCAGATTTTCCCCATCTTTTCTTTCACTGTTACAATGGCCAACACTGAATTCAGAGAATAGGAGCAAAAAGCCTAAGGATTCTAGTCTCACAGTCCTTTTACTTCTGCTGTGAGGAGTGGTTGTGTCTTATCGCTTCCAAAAAACTTGTCAGAGACAACTTTCAGACTCCTCCAAAATGAAATATTTTTGTGAGGTTTGTGTGAGCAGTATGCTTCCAGATTTAGAAACAGGGCAACAAAACTTAATAATGAGAGTGATAATCATTGACACAAGCTATCAAGAGAAGTGGTGGATTCTCCAGCTTTTAAGATCTTTAGCTCATGACTGGACATCACCCTGGAAGATAAGTTTTAATCAAATAAGTTTTAGGGCTTCTCTTCACTACATGGTTCAATTGGTGAGAAGTATGAGAGTTATGTTACATAAGAAACATAACTAAAGTCAACATGCTTTGCATTGAGTGGCCGTGCTGTCTTCACTATGCTATGTTGACAAGAGACACTCTCCCAGCCACATAGCTAATGCCACTCTTTCTGTTGGAGTACCAAAACTGCTGGGACAGTGCTCAGCAATCAACTGAATGCATCTTCACCAGACTCGGTGAAATTCTATAGCCTGTGTTAAACAGAAGGTCAAACTAAATGATCTAGTGATCCCTTCTGGTCTCAGAAATCTATAAGCTATAGTGCAGTTATCAAACACAAAGCAGATGAGACCTGAGCAGTATGCATCCAAGATTGCAGAGTGAGGAACAGATAGTGTGCAGACAATCTCAGACAGGGAATAAAAGAGAGAGTCTTGCCACTTGACCATATAACATGATTCAGTCTTGGGGAACTCCAGTTCATGAATGACAGACTCATCATATTCCTAGGTATCCCTTATATTCTTAGCACTACTTGGAACTAAAAGTTTGGTTGAACTCTTGCTGTGGATTCAGAATAAGATTAATGAGATTTCAGAAAACTGTTGGATTTCCTCCAGGAAAAAAGTACATATACAGCAGATACTTTGTAAAGGCCTTCAATATTAGGTCAACATCTGCAGACAAGAAATTCTGAGAGGAAACACAATGTTATATGATTTCTAATCCAGGGAATACCAGTGACAGGAAAAGATGACAGCAACTACTAAGACATAAACAAGATTAGAGAGAGAGAGAGGTTTTGAAATACTGCAGAAACGGTTGGCTAGACAGAGTCTGTCCTTGATATTAAAACACGGCAGAGAAGCACAATATGCAATTATAACAAGATAAGAAAAGTTTGTGTTCAGATCATCTGTCATCTCTGTTATAAAAAATGGAGAGATATTTAATAGGATGGAAGGGGGAGGGTCCCACAGCCGAGGTTGCAACCCAAGCCCAAATATCAACATTGCCATTTTATAGCACCGCAATCCAAGTCCTGTGAGCCGAAGTCAGCTGATGCAGGCCAGCGCATAGGTGTTTTATTGCGGTGTAGACATACCCTGAGTATCGGTGTTGTGAAATTAAAGGAAGGACTATCTTCCTTCCCTGTGAATTCCTATGATACAATATTGTGGAATGAGGTTATATTCTGATGACAGATATGGTCATAAAAAGAGGAATCCGAATATCTCAAAATCTCAGTTTTCTATTTGATAATATAAATTAGAGGTAGGCTAGAATGACTTCGGGCTAGACTGTGCCTGTTTGATACAGCTCAGAATAAAGCCACATCGCCCTGCATATCAAAAAGAAATTCTGCATCACACTCTGACTTGAAAGAAAGAAAGAAAGAAAGAAAGAAAGAAAGAAAGAAAGAAAGAA